>SJYA01001530.1:511739-533827 GCA_006410615.1 Neotragus moschatus
GGGGGGGCAGAGCGTCCAGCCCGAGGGCGGAGTGAGGCGACGGCTGGAGGGGGCGGGGGCGGTGGAGGGGACAGCGCCGCTGCTGCTGGCCTGGGGACTACTTTCTACATCTGGCCCCTGGTCTGAGGACCGCGAGGTCGGTGCGGCCGCGGAGGGAGACGCTCGCTAGGAGGGGGCCCCGTGGCGGCCGGGTCGTGGCCCCGGGGGGAGGGGACGGGCTCCGCCGGACAATGCACCTGGGGGTCAAGCCCCGACTGAGGGTCTCAGGCCCGCCTCCCCGCCCCCTCTGGCTTTCCCCACCGCCGTCGAGGACAGAGCCATAAAGGCCAAGCCTCCCGGCCAGGGCCAGGCCCAACCCAGGGCCCCTCTTTCCTCCGCAGACCACCCCCCTTCACTCCTGGGCTTGTTTAGGATTCGGGGAAGGAGGAGGCGGGGTGGCGGAGGGATGGTGTTGAGAGACGTGGAAAGGCCGGAGACTTCTCCCCTGATGGCCCCTGCCCATCCCCCTCCATCCCTCACACGCCGAGGCCCTGCGGAGGGAAAACTATTTCCCACTTCAGAGATTTGTCAGCTCCCACTGGAGGCATCTCCGGGAGATCAGCCCCCACATTTGGGGACGGTTCCTGTTCCCCCTGTGCCCACCAGAAGCAGCGCTGGCTTAAAAACATCTCTGAAAAGTGCCCTAAAATGAACAACTGCCGTTTGGGGAGATGTTTTATTATCTCTCAACTTAGTCAAGTTCTTTAATTCGTCAGAACTGTGCACACAAAAGGCCCTGTCCTGAGAGGTGAGGCCAGATGAGATTTCTAGATTCTCCGAGCTGGGTCTGTGGGACTAGGCGTGGATAGACTGCCTGGCTACAAGTTAAACTGACTTGGAAAGACACAAATGTTGTGAATTTGTTCACATCTCTTAAAAGTAATTAAGGATAACAAGAGACGTTAAAAGGTACATTAAAAATGTAATCAGACTGCTCACCATGTGTGGATCACGGAGAATATTTACATGTGGATTAGAGTTTCCTAATCCAAAACGAAATCCACGGCTATGATTAGGGCACAGGCTAAAAGCTAACCTTAATGAACGTTGCTGACAGAAATCTAGCTTTTGTCAGTAGGACAGCAACACATTCACTGCTAAAGCATATTCCAAAAGTCCTCCTTACGGGGGGTGGGGGAGAGGCGACAGTTTTAGAACATCTGCTGGGAATAACCTTCCCCGGAAGCTTACTATATAATAGGGATCAGTCTACTTAACAATTTCAACTTAACTGCATGCAAAACAGCAATACCCTGGGGTCTATTGCCTCCCAAAATTCACTTAAAATTTAGATGAATTTCAAGTATTTCTAAGCATCAGAATAAAGGTCCATGGAAAGGGAAAATGTTTAGAGGTAATGAAACGTTTGCGAGGATGTTCTAAACATCTGATAAATAACAAACAAAATGATACTCAACTGTGTGCCAACTAGATTTTTTTATTGTATGACATCCTTTTTCTTGACTCCCTCTTCTCCCAGTTCCCTTTCAATCGATCCTAAGTGCCCATATTTCCAGGATAAGAATTGCTAACAAGATGCTTTTATGCTCTCCTTTTTGAATAAGTCGGAAGAATAAAGATTGGGGGAGGGGAGAGAAGCTAAAAAGCAAAGGAACTTTTTTTTTTTTTAACTGCTACTTCGCCCTTTCGTTAACATTCCAATTAATCATAGAAGCCTTTGATCCTGAGATGACTTTGGACCTTGACTTGTTCTGGGGAGGATCACAGCACTGCATCTAATATGAAATAATATAAATGATACATATATAGGTATATAATGTGATGAGATTAAATAACCCAAATTAAACTTTCCTGATATATTTATGGTCCCATGTTCGGCAGCAATAAACTTATCCTGATGATGTAATTATACAATATCATATAAAATTTACAGTATACCCAAAGTCATTTATTAGTAAGTGATAACTGGAAACCCAAATCCATGCCTTCTGACTTGTTTGTTGCCCTTTCTACCATATAATCTTTTATGTCTTAAATTTAAACTTTTTTTCTTTCCCTCCTCCATTCCTTCCTTCCATCTCTCCTCTCCCTCTTCCTCCCTTCCTCCCTTCCCTTCTGTTCTTGTGGACTTCAGAATTTAGAGTATGTGTCTTTAAATAACACAGTACATGTCTTCTCAGACAGTTACACTTTCTTTCCTGTAAAATATTTGCCTTATATCATGATGTAGTCTGCATAAGCTACCAAAAGACTTGCTACCCAGTTCTCGAATGCCCCACAGATTTCACTACAGTGCCTTGCACATAGTAGGTAACAATGCAGTGGCTAAGGGTGCAGTTTAGAGTGTCTGACAGACTAGAGTTCAAATTTCAGTTTAATGTAGACAAATTATGCTCTCAAACTTCCTCCATTTATGGGGATATGTATATATGTATATATCCAATGGAGTGCTGTGATAGAATGCATGGATAGTAGTGCACAGCTCTATAAATAATTGCTATTATTATTTTGTGAATAAATATTCCCAGTAGTGCCAAATCTCTGTCTTCTTAGAGTGGGCTTAATTTTGCAATACTCAGGTTTTTTCACAGTAAAATCAGATTCACTTGTTTGGTGATTACACTGATGGTGACACTACTGACTTATTGGAAAGCTTCCTAAGCTGGTCCTGAGAAAGATAAGAAATGCCTCGGTGCTTAATATCCCAAATACCCCTTTGAAGGGAAAATCTCAAACAAATACAATTACCTAAGCCCTATTCTGCTTTCATATTCTAAAACAAGGACAGTTATCTTCAGGCCAAAGAGGGTAGAGTCTATATAGTTAAAAAATAATTGAAATCTGATGATGGTAGGTTAAAAAAAAATCAGATTTTTCTAAATAAAATCAAGACTCCTAGCCTTTCAAGGGGGAAAAATGACATAACTTCTCCCAACAAGTTATGGAGTTGTACAAAATGATCTTCCAGGCCTCTGATCTCTAAATGTTATCTGTTTCTGTGAAATCATAGGCCCATTTGTATATGCTTATAAAGCATAACAAATGAGAAAACACAGTGAAAGTCTGGAGTTGTTCAATTTTTTTCCCCCTGGAATTGCTGCTGCTGCTGCTGCTAAGTCACTTCAGTCGTGTCCGACTCTGTGCGACCCCTTAGACAGCAGCCCACCAGGCTCCCCCATCCCTGGGATTCTCCAGGCAAGAATACTGGAGTGAGTTGCCATGTCCTTCTCCAATGCATGAAAGTGAAAAGTGAAAGTGAAGTCACTCAGTCGTGTCCGACTCTTAGCGACCCCATGGACTGCAGCCTACCAGGCTCCTCCATCCATGGGATTTTCCAGGCAAGAGTACTGGAGTAGGGTGCCATTGCCTTCTCCAGCCCCTGGAATTGAGCTCCTACTATGCTGGTTAGCTGGCCAGGGCCTGGATGAGTATCACATGCTATGATCTTTCTGTGATTTAAGAACTGACTCACTGATGAGCTTAATAGTTTGCCATCAGAAACATTCTGAAATGATTATTTTAAAAGTGATGGTAACTCTTCATGGGATTGAAAAATAGTATGGCTGCTATAGAAAACAGTGTGGAGATTCCTCAAAAAATTGAAATAGAACTACATTATGATCCAGCAATCCCACATCTGGGCATACATAATTGAAAATAGAATCCTGAAGAGATACTTGCACATCTATGTTCATTGTGACACTGTTCATGATAGCCAAGATGTGGAAGCAACCTAAAAGTTAATCAATGGGTGAATGGATAAAGAAAAATACATATCACAACACATATTATGAAATATTATTCATCCCTAAAAGAAGAATGAAGTCCTGTCATGTTCCAGAATATAGATAAACCTGGAGGAAGTTACACACTAAGCAAAGTAAGTCAACTGCAAAAGACAAGTAATGTCTGATTCCACTAATATGAGCTATTTAAGGTAATCAGATTTATAGAAACAGAAAATAGAATGGTGGTTGCCAGGGCCTGCAGGGAGGAGAAAGTAGAGAGTTGAGGTTCCATGATTATAGTGTTTGTTACGCAAATGTGAAAAAATTCTAGAAATCTGTTGTACAATGATGTGCATATAGTTGATACTATATTTCACACCTAAAATTGTCAACAGTAATTTTACACTGTTTTTTCTAACCACATTTTTTAAAAAGCAGGTTGTAAATGTACAGTAAAAGCAGTGATAATAACAACAAAGCAGAAGGCCATGTTTGCTAAGAATATATCAGAGTAGGTCAAGGAAAATGGAAAAGCAAAACATCTTCATTTCAACAAGACATTTGACCACCCACATCTCATGATATGAACAAAGTTGATTGGATGTTAAGGGGATTATGCAAAATAACATTCAACTGAAGCATCTACTCCCACTCAAGAGCTCCACATTGTCAAGTTTCTCTCTGAAGCCTTTTAAAATCTGTTCTACATTCAGTATCCTGCCCATGTTCCTGCTCTCAGTACCTCACATCCCATTAGAACGGGCTATCAAGAGACTTCCTCTCAAATATTCCAATCGTCCATGCTCCAACCCATTTCTACAATGACTACTAGATTAATTTGTCTGTAATCAAGTTTTTCTTCTGATCAAAAACCTTTCACTTCCCTCTCATGGCCTGTAAAATGCCAAATGTTCATTAAACAACAAACTCCGTGTTCCTAATGGCCCCTGATCTGGCCCCAATCTACCATTACAAACTTAACTGTCCGTTTTTTCCTAAATATAGTTGACACTCAGGCCCAAGTGAACCATCTGGTGATTGCCCAATAGCACTTGAACCATCCTGACTCTAAGCCTTTGTAGGATCTCTCCCTAAACCTACATTACTTTCTTTATCCTTCACTCCCACACTGTAATTGAGACTTCTCCAAATATTATTTATATTTCTAGAGGCAGCACAGATGTTATTTTGTCTGAAAGCTTATAGTATTTTTGTGACATATAACTTACTATATCACTAGCATTTTGTACACACAAATTATATCTTATTCATCTGTGTTCCCCATAGTGAGAAAGACACTACCATGAAGAGGAAATGAACAGCTATTTCCTGACTGAAGAAATAATGAATTAGTACACTGAAATACTGATTAAATATATGGAAAGCAATTAGGAGAAAGTTCTCTAGGAGAATATTGCAAAGTTGTATATTTGGAGTTGACCTTTATTTTTTTTTGACTGTGCATATGGCATCTTAGTTCCCTGACCAGGGATTGAACCCATGCTCCCTGCCACGGAAGCATGGAGTCTTAAGCACTGGACCACCAGGGAAGTCCCCGGGGTTGACCTTGTCTGCTGCTAAGTCGCTTCAGTTGTCTCCGACTCTTTGCGACCGCAGAGATGGCAGCCCACCAGGCTCCCCTGTCTCTGGGATTCTCCAGGCAAGAGCACCGGAGTGGGTTGCCATTTCCTTCTCCAATGCATGAAAGTGAAAAGTGAAAATGAAGTCACTCAGTGGTGTCTGACTCTGCGACCCCATGGACTGCTGCCAACCAGGCTCCTCCACCCATGGGATTTTCCAGGCAAGAGTACTGGAGTGGAGTGCCATAGCCTAGTCTATATTAAATACCATTGGCTTGGATAAAAAGTACAGCGGACACATTTATCTTAACTTGCATGTAACAAGTGCACAACTAATATGATAGAATGAGAATGCTTTTCCAGTCCTGGTAGTTGTCTTGGAAGGTGGAAACTCAGAAGAGGTGTCCCGGGGGACTCTTCAAGTGAGAATATTACTATTTAGTACATAATTTCCAAGGGAACAGAAGAGAGTCAGGAAACAGGAACCAGAAATAACTCATCAATGAATGGGTCATTCCAGGGCCAGAAAGGGGAGATGATCAAGGGTTTGTAGAAGAGCACAGGACATTTAGAACTGAGGACAAGAGCACTGAGCATCCCCTTGGATACAAATTAGCCATGTGAAGAGTCTTGAAAAACTGCGGAGAGCTGGCTACATTCACTCAATAAAGTACTGCGCATCCAATGTGTTATAGGACTGATGTTGCAGATACAGTTATCAGAAAATGATGCAGATACTGAATATTGTGATAAAGTCTGCAATGTTCATGATAATTTGAAAATGAAATTTAAGGAGCTATTGCAGGCCTACAGAGGGATGAAATGGGAAGGAGGAGGAATGCTACCAAGAAGTCAGAAGGTCTCAGATTTTACCCTGCTTGCAAGCTAACAAATTAGCCTGCCACTGTTTCATGGATTCTGGCAGAAGACACAAAACTCCTGTGTCAGAGATGATGGGCAGTTTATTAAGCATAGTGATAGCAGTAGCTAGAATACCGGCAATTTTGCAACAGCCTCAATTTTTCCCCTAAGCCTAAAATTCCACAGAGCAGAACAAAGAGAACCAGATGTCACCTGCACATACAGTGGGTTTTATTACAGAAGAGGCACCCTGGCCTTTAGGAACCCAAATCTTTTATAATGGTAGGCATGCCTGCCCTTTGCTTCAGAAGGAGGCACCATTTGTGTCTTCTATGGCTACTTGCTACACAAACATTGTTGAAGAGATAGTCCAGAACAAAGTGCAGCTGGTTCCTCTCTTGTAAGATGTGCAGAAACGCAAGCGAACCATGAAGGATTGTCTCCTAACATGTGCTTGACTGTGAAGCTGACATGTTCAGTGAATCTGGAAGATGACTGGAAGTTTTCTAGTTGGACTGGATTGGGGTGAGCCTTCCAGAGAATGGTATGAATGTGAGACTAAAGTACCAAACAAAAGAGCAAGGTGTATTCAGCATGCTGACCTTTAGCTGTAGGTCAGCAACCTGAAAGGCAGAGCACCTTGGAGAGTGGAGGGAAAAGAGGCAGGACCACATCTAAAGAGGCCTTTAGCATGCCATGCTAAGGAGTCTGATTTTTGTCCTGGGGGTGATGATTTTCCAAAAAGCAGTCCTTTGGATGGGTTACCTGTGGAGCATTCTTTTCTATGATCCCCATGCCAGGTGCTACAGGAATTTATCTCACCCAATCTTTACAGGATTAGGCTAGGTATTGCTGTCCTCATTTTATAGATGAACAGAGGCTCAGAGAGGCTAAGCAGCTTAGTCTACTTTCCATAGCAGATATGTGACAAAAGCATGCTTCTCCTTCTCTAACTCTACTTGACTCAGAGCCCCTTGTTCTTAGTGTTTTGTGCAAAGTAGAAGGGAAAGAAGAATAACAGCTAGAAGTGGACAGTTAGAACTACAGACAGATCTAACATGGTACTTTTTTTAAAAGTACTATTTAGTCATTCAGTATTTACATTTATTTTATTTTGGCTGCAGTGAGTCTTCACTGAAGCACTGGTGCTTCTCTTGTTGCAGTGCAAAGGCTCCAAAGTGTGCCAGCTTCTCAAGTTGTGGCATGGGCTTAGTTGTTCCATGTGGGATGTTAGCTCCCCAACAGGGATTGAACCCATGTCCCCTCCTTTGGAAGGTGAATTCTTAACCATTGGACCACCAAAGTACTTTTACTAGCCAAGAGTTGTGTCTATATTACTGAAGCTCTGAAATAACACAATTCACTGGTTCTTGCTGGCACATTCTCCCTTCTTCTTTCACAGTCTACCTGAGATCACCTTTTTATGCTTTACCTGGACCAGTAAACACATACACAGTTGGTACCATTGGGCTACGTGACAGGTGAGAAACATCTTTGTTTTTCAAATAGCATGTAATTTAACTGTGATAAACATAACCTTTTACTTTTTGGTTAATTTAATTGCACTTGATGGACAGGCATCAAGGGCGTCATGGGGAAAGCTGATTTATCTGTAGATTGTGAGAAAATGACCTGAAGATATTGATCACAATTGAGGCAACATTGTGTATGGTGGCAGTGCCAGGGCAAATCTGTGTTGTGTTCATGGATGCACACTGACCACAATAAGGAAGGATTAGTCTCATTATATGTTACTTTAGTAATCTTTGAATTCCACATTTGAAGAGTCAAGGCCTAGAGTACAAGCAGAGAATAACCAAAGAGGATAAATGTTTGGAGCCAAAAATAATATCAGCCATGGAAATAGCTAATCTATTCCACAGAGGTTAAAGAACTTGGTTTGGAGAGGTTAAAAAAAAACGTACTCAAGGTCTTACAACCAGTTAAATGGCAATGCAAAATTCAAAGTTGGGCTCGTCTCATCCATGCTGTATTGTTTTATGTGTATTTTTTTTTTTTTGGCTGTGTTGGGTCTTTGTTGCAGCATGTGGGCTCTTCATTGTGATACACAGGCTCCAGAGTGTATGGGCTAAATAGTTGCAGTGTGCACTTAGTTGCCCCACAGCATGTGGGATCTTAGTTCCTTGACCAGGGATCGAACCCTTATTTCCAGCATTGGAAGGCAGATTCTTAACCACTGGACCATCAAGGAAATTCCCTGTATTTGTTTTTTTAACCACACCAAGGGTGGCTTTATTATTGGATTCATATATGTCTTTGATTATGTTCAAGACAAATGTCTACTATTTACATTAGACAAGATTTAATTTATTTCAAGGATTTTACTTCAATACATCTAAGAAATAATAAGCAAAATACACCACATGCATGAACAATGGCAGTGGGAGGCCTAAGTCTAACTTCCAGCACCTGAAAGTTAATCTTTTCCCTTCTCTCTAGCAATGAGCTTTTCTTCAGGTAAGAGTTCTGTGTCCAGCTCTGCTTGATACAACTCCAGGGGGAGAAAGAAAAACAATTAGAAAATGGGAACTTTGAGGATGCTGAAGGGAAGTGTAGTGAAGAACTGTAAAGTGAGATCAGCAAAAAGAGGTGAAAAAAGTGTTTTGAATAAAGAAGTAAAAGTTGGGGAATAAATTCACAACATAACTGTAGGATTTAGAAATTCCTCCATCTTCCAGCCAGTCCTGTCACAGGTCTCCTAAACCACTAAAGAAGTGAGTGTTCTTACTCATGCTCTGTTTGGTGGATGAGAAAAAGAGAAAAGTGGTGGCGAGAGGGAATGCTGTGGACTGATATTGGCCCCAACACCTTCATGCTTCATTAGAGACACGCCAGGGGACTTCAGCACTCCATTTCTAGACACACCCATGCTAAGCTTTTATTTAGTACATTCATAAATCTTTTATGACTGTCCTCAAATAGTACACCATCCCTCAACACCTTTACATAGCACCTAGCAAAGTGCTTTGCGCACAGACCAATGGATCCCCAAGTTTTTCAAGGGAGAAATAAACTGCTTTTCACTTTGTCTTCTGATGAGTGGAGTGGTGCTGATAGTCTCCAGCCAGTGGTTGATATGTGCGTGGTGGGGCTGAAGTAGAAGTAGGGAAAGGAATGTAATTCACAACTGAAAGCCTCTGATTGTGTCCCCCCACTCCCCACCCTCAACTCAGCTGGCCAATGTTTCAAACCTCAAGCTTTGAGCCTCAACCTCTCTCTACTCCCTGTTATGGAAATGTTGATGACCCACATAAAGAAAGAGAGTAGCAACTTCTAGCCCATAATTTACTGAGTTACATTTTATAAACCAATAATTTTCTTTATCAGCCCTTCAAAGACCTCTATAAATTGGAAAGGATTTAATGTCACATTGAAAATGCATTTTGTACCAGTGGGAAATTTTATGCCTGTCACTATACATTGGTTTACTGTTACTCCTCCCATCTACCATAAATAAGAGCACTAGTTGTATTTAGTCATTTCTGTTTACTGTCTGCCGGGTAGCTGTATCCACATGGTTCACCAGCTCTATCTAGGAGCTCATAAACCTGTAGATCCTCGACATTAAGCACACATTCCTTCAGCTAACAAACGTGCAGATACATTCCCTAGTTTGCAGATTGTGTGGCTATCATTGGCAAGGGATAGATGATATATGAAGGTGATTAGGGGAGAATAGTTTAATTATACTGATAGACATAGAATCTTTAAAGTAGGTATTAAGAGTTTAAAAGATTTTTGAATCCTTGCAAGGTATTTTTTAGACCTTTTGTCTACAAGAGTTAGAGAAGAAAAGGTAAATAAATGCAAGGACATAGATAACTATAGAAACAGATTATAATTTGTTTGCTTCAGCTAGCATTTTTCAGGAAATGTACATTCTGCAAGTTCAAATTTATCACTAAAATAACTAAGACTGATGACAAGTTAGTAGCTGCCTTCTATTTATTTGTTTTAATAGTCTAACAATAAAGATCCATTTTGTAATGGAGAGCAACTTTCTTTTTTAGCATGTTTAGTGATAACGGAACAAAGAGTGAATAATCTGATATGTTTTTATTTTCCAGAATGAAAATCTATGACTATATATTTTGGGAGTGGTAGGTACAACTTATAACATGTGCTGACAAAAATTGATCCTTAATTATGAATGTTTTAGGAATTAGGAGAAACTGTCATTTTCAAGCTTGATGTTTGAAGTTTCCCTTAGGTTTGATGTCAGCTGAGCAATCATATTCCCATCATATCAGTCCAATCCCATTTATCACCAAATGGCAGCAGCTAAGGTGGAATGGTACCCTGGATACTTGCTTTCAGTTCACAGCTCTTACACTAGTAAAAGAGTGTTAATTTCTTCCAAGATTTCACAGTGGCTCCTTCACAACTTTTGAGGATTCAAGAAAGCCTTTCCAAGTCCCTTAGAGGTTGTTCTGCTTTATCACCTTAAATGGGGGGAAGGAGAGGAAAGCTGCCCTCTCTTTTTCCATCTCCACTTAAAAAATCAGACTTAGTTAGCTCAGGGCAGTCCTGATTAAAACCTCACTGTATGTTTTCTAAGACTGTGCCATTTTCTAATAGCGTGGAGGGAAGCAGAGGAAGAACAAGGACAAAAGAAGGGCTTCCCTGGCCACCCCGTCTAAGGAGTACTCCATTCTCCCCCACTGTCATTCTCTGCTCCCTTACCCACCACAGCATTATTGTGTATACTTATTTGTACTTTATTTATTTACTCATTCTTCCACTAGAGGATTTTACCTGACTCAGAGCAAGCTGAAGATTTTCTGGCATAAAGTGGACACAATATCTATTCAATGAATGAATTAGTGCATTTGGTAGATATAATCACTTCATTTGTTGATGGCTTGATAGTAATGTCAGGAGAACGTTAAAGGTCTGAAATAGACTTTTTCCACTGATTTAAAATCCTATCATGTCAACATAAAAATGCTCTTTTTGAGGGATTTGTCTCAGGCAACTAGCTTAATCAGTATTTGGTTTAATTGTGCAAACACATACTCAGGCACTCTGTTAGGGGCTGAGAAAATCAAGATGAAATGACACAGTCAGAACCTTCATAAAACTCACATCATAATTCTGGAGACAGACATATAAACAAATGCTGATAAGGCTCCATGATACATGCTGTATAACAGCAGTATGTAACAGTGCTACGAGGACTGGACTGGGGAGGAATGTGTTTAAGTGGTGGAGAGGATAATCCAAGACAGGACATAATTTAAAAGTTATTAAAGCAGCCATGAAATTAAAAGATGCTTACTCCTTGGAAGGAAAGTTATGACCAACCTACATAGCATATTGAAAACCAGACACATTACTTTGGCAACAAAGGTCCGTCTAGTCAAGGCTATGGTTTTTCCTGTGGTCATGTATGGATGTCAGAGTTGGACTGTGAAGAAGGCTGAGCACCGAAGAATTCATGCTTTTGAGCTGTGGTGTTGGAGAAGACTCTTGAGAGTCCCTTGGACTGCAAGGAGATCCAACCAGTCCATTCTGAAGGAGATCAGTCCTGGGTGTTCTTTGGAAGGACTGATGCTAAAGCTGAGACTCCAGTACTTTGGCCACCTCATGCGAAGAGCTGACTCATTGGAAAAGACTCATGCTGGGAGGGATTGGGGGAAGGAGGAAAAGGGGACGACAGAGGACGAGATGGCTAGATGGCATCACCGACTCTATGGACGTGAGTTTGAGTGAACTCCAGGAGTTGGTGATGGACAGGGAGGCTGGGCGTGCTGTGATTCATGGGGTCGCAAAGAGTCGGACACGACTGAGTGACTGAACTGAACTGAAAGTAACACATGGACATAAAGAGTCATGATGAGAATGAGCAGTTCCGTGCACCCGCCACCACATCAGAGCCACCATCTCCCTCCTCCATCTGGGCTCAGAAATCTATCAGACACTGCATAGTTCTTGTTCTGGAACTTTCCTATCTACTTCTCCAGAGTTGGAGTCATGTTTCTTGGGTCCCATATCTTCTTTCTTCTTCCTTTATTTTGTTAATGTATATTCTGTAATAGCAGCAGCAGCAGCGTTCTGTAGTAGATCTCCAAGAAAGGGTGCTTGGGAGGTATTAAGTCCTTGAATATCTGAAAATGCTTTTGCTTCACTCTCATGCTTGAATGGCAGTGTGGCAAGACACAGAATTCTCAATTGAAAATCACTATTCTGCAAAATTTTAAAGGCATTCACTGTCTTCTGGCATTAGTTTGTATTGAAGAGTCCTTTAAAGTAATTGATTCCTGATTCTTTGACTGTGGCTTGATTTTTCTTTCCAGATGTGCTCTGAAAGTTGCTCTGAAATTTCATGTAACTTGGTGTGGATTTTTTTAATTGAAATATAGTTGATTTACAATATTGTATTAGTTTCAGATATATAACAAAGTGATTCATATATATATATATATATATGGCTTCCCTGGTGGCTCAGATGGTAACTATATATATATATAACTATGCTGCTGCTGCTGCTAAATCGCTTCAGTCATGTCCGACCCTGTGTGACCCCATAGATGGCAGCCCACCAGGCTCCCTCATCCCTGGGATTCTCTAGACAAGAACACTGGAGTGGGTTGCCATTTCCTTCTCCAATGCATGAAAGTGAAAAGTGAAAGTGAAGTCGCTTAGTTGTGTCCGACTCTGCAACCCCCTGGACTGCAGCCTACCAGGCTCCTCCATCCATGGGATTTTCCAGGCAAGAGTACTGGAGTAGGGTGCCATTGCCTTCTCCAACTAATTCACTAGTTTAGTATGCAATAAAATAACAGAGGCTTTGAATAAGTTAAACTGGCTAGTAACAACTAATTAGTTTTCTTCAGTGGTCACTGTTCTACATAGGCAGGATAATTAATTCACAGATAGTCTTTCTGGTCTATCTTCAACTGTTCTTACACTACATAATCAATTAGGGACATCTTTTTACAGATATATGAAAAGAACACAGGTAGCTTTACATAAGTTGAGTTTGTTAAATCTATTTGTTATGACAAGGGATTTCTGACACAAAAATTGCTCACTGCACACTGAACCCTGGAGAAGTGATGAAACAAGACAGCTGATGTTAGGAGGTATATGGGAGTGGGGTAGGGTGAGAAGTCATGGATAAATTAAAAACTGGCAAGTATCTGCTGAAGCAAAGCCACTTTTTAGGGGGCATAAGAAAAACTGATAAGTCACTATTTTGGTCTCTTTAGAGAAATCCATTTGTAACTATATATAAGTATGTATGTATTTATATAAAATCAACCCACCAGGGCTTCACTGGTGGCTCAGGTAAAGAATCCGCTTGCCAATGCAGAAGACACAAGTTCCATCCTTAAGTCAGGAAGATCCCTTGGAGAAGGAAATGGCAACACACTCCAGTATTCTTACCTGGGAAATCCCATGGACAGAGGAGCATGGCAAGCTACAGTCCATGGAGTCACAAACTAGTCAGACATGACTCAGTAAACTAAGCAACTATAAACAGATGTAAATAGCATAAAGATAAATATAGATGTAAATAGCAATTATATACATCTATAAACACTCTTTTTTCAGATTCTCTTCCATTATAGATTATTACAAGATATTGAATATAGTTAGTTCCCTGTGCTATACAATAAGTCCCTATTTATTTTGTATGTAGTAGTGTATATCTGTTAATCCCATAGTAATTTATCCCTCCCTCACTCCTTTCCCTTTTGATAACCATGTTTGTTTTCTATGTCTGTAAGTCTGTTTCTATTTTATAAATAAGTTTATTTGTATTATTTTTCAGATTCCACAAATGAGTGATATATTGTCTTTCTCTGATTTCACTTAATATGGTTATCTCTAGACCCATTCGTGTTACACAAATGGCAACATTTCATTCTTTCTTATGGCTGAGTAACAGTCCACTGTTTATACATACCACATCTTCTTTATCCATTCATCTGTCAATGGACATTTAGGTTGCTTTCATGTCTTAGCTATTGTAAATAGTACTGCTATGAACATTGGGGTGCAATCATCATTCTGAGTTACAGTTTTTGTCTTTTTCAGATCTATACCAGAAGTGGAATTACTAGATAATAATTCTATTTTTAGTTTTTTAAAGAAACACCATAACATTTTCCATAGTGGCTACACCAATTTACATTTGGTGTGGATTATTTTTCATTTATTATTCCAAAAACTTGTGGGATCTTTCTGAGCTACAAATTTCTCAAGAGAAAAAGTAATTTTACTGGCTTTTATCAGCTTGCAAGATGCTCTTATCTTGACTTCAAAACTTTATTTAGAAAGACATTTGCATTATCAATAGTTACTTTCAGTTGTTTTCCTGAAACACCTGATTTGGAACTAACTATATAAGTGAAGTTTTCTTTCCTAATTTTCATAATCATTGTAGTTATCAAGAATGAATTCTCTAATCTTGAATCTGACCACTTGATTTCAAATTGTTTTCCTTCATGATATTGAGCAAATTATTTAATCCCTGAACTACAGTTTCCCTACTTGTGGTAAATAGATAATTAGTACCTATATCACAAAGCTGTTATAAATGTTAAATGAGATGGTACTTATAAAATAGTTTGACAGAGTGCCTGGCATGCAGCAAATAAGTGCTCAAAAAAATGTAAACCATATTATATTTGCATACATAACGTGCATCTGAGCTCCATGTTCAGTTAAGCATTTCACACTTTTGTTCATTTGAGATTTTTGTTCTAGATGAATATAATGAGAATTCTTGTCTTACAAGGGTCAAAACAATATCTGACGCAAGCTTTCCTGTGAATGATTGGAATCAATGCACAAGTATCCAATTCCATGTCTATAATGACCAAGAAGCTTCAAATCCACGTGCTCTAACAAGGGTTACTTATTGATCTGTAGAGTATACTTAGATGAATCTCTTCTAGATATCCACGTTGTGTATGACAGTCACCTTAGGTTATAGGAATTTGACTCTAACATAATTTATTAATACTTGCAGCAACTGTTAGCAGATAGAAAGGTGCTTCATATAAGGAAGATGCTGAGCAATTTATGATATGAATAGATTAAGTTTCATTTCTGCATGCTCTTCTGGTAGGCCCATGTTTTATGTGTAATAAGGAACAATAACTGCTATAAAACTCCACAGTTTAACATAATAAAAGTTTATTTCATGCTATTCCATGTCCAGTGTAAATCCCAGTTAGTGGATGAAGATCCACATGGTCATGCAGGGACCCAGGATCTGCCATCAGATAGGGCTTCACAGTCCTCTGCTGAGGATTCTACATCTGGCCAACAGACTGAGAGACAGAGTAGAGGACCTTGCAGAAGGTATTTATGGGTCAGTTTTGGAAAGAGGGTACATCATTGTAGCCCATCTTTCCAGTGGCCAGAACTCAACCTCTGACTCAAACTTTCTATGTGGGGCTGGGGAGAGGTAGTCTACATGGGTTCCCATGAGTAAAAGAAATGGGTTTTAATGAACACATGTCTCTGCCAGAGGCTAGTTCAGAGAGAAAGCCAATGGATACCCTGGGAAGCTATCACAGAGTAAGAAGTCAACAGGGCTTTCCTGGTGGTCCAGTGGTTAAGAATCTGCCTGCTGATGCAGGAGACATGGGTTTGATCCCTGGTCCGGGAAGATTCTACATGCCTCGGAGCAACTAAGCCCATGTGCCACAACTATTGAGCCTGTGCTCTAGAACCCAGGAGCCACAACTGCTGAGCGCACATGCCACAACTACTGAACCCAGCGTGCCTGGAGCCTGTACTCTACAACAACAGAAACCACTGCAATGAGAAGCCCGAGCACCGCAACTAGAGAAAAGCCTGTGCAGCAACGAATATCCAGCACAGCCAAAAATAAATAAATAAAATTTAAAAACCACATTTCCAACATCCAAAGCCCCCTCAATGTCTCACCCCATTGGTAAGGGACAGCACTCAAATCTTCTAAGTTTTTTAGAAGCCCAATTTTTTAAAACTGAAAGGTTCTCTGAAGCATTGTCTTGAATTTTTATGAGATTTTTAACAAAGGACTCTATAGCTAACTTCATCTTTGCATATACCATGTCTTCCTGCAAATGCCTTTGATTTTATTTTCCTCCAGAAACCCCTTTTCTTCATTTTAGTACACATCACAGTACATGTGTCATCTGGAAAGGCCAGACATCCTCAAACCTAATAAGTCCTGGGATCTTTCTGTTGAACAGTCCTTTCTTTGCTTTCTCTCACTCCTCTCACATTTTACCTCAAGTAGCAAAGGCAAATCAGTGGCGCCTCCAATACTGGGCCTGGAAATCTCTTTAGCTAGAACACTTAGTTCTTTTAGATACATTTATTACTTTCTTGTTACTACAAGCAACAGCACTGCTAAAGTTTCTGCCATTGCATAATGAGTATCACCTTTCCTTCAGTTTCTAATAAAAATTTCCTAACTTTCCTCTAAGACCTTAGTGTCAGCTTTCTCAAAGGCCACCAGGCTTCAATGGATAGTCTCTTCAGAGCCCTTTAGGTTTTTACTAATGCTCTCCTGAAAGTCCTTCCAGTTTCTTCCCATTGTCTGGCTCCAAATTTCACATTCTAAGTTTTTTATTTTGGCAGCAGCCCACTTTGAGGCATCAACATCTGTACTGGTTATCTATTGATGCATAACAAATTATCAACCCCCTCCCTTTAGTGTCTGAAAATAACATCAAATGGTTTTTTTATCCTTATATTCAAGTTAATGTATTATTTTTGTGTGGTTGTTGTAACAAATTCCCATAAACACAGTGGCTTAAAACAACAGGTTTATTATCTTCCCACTCTGGAGGTCAGAAGTCTGACATAGGTTTCCCTGGGCTAACATCAGGGTGTCAGATGGGCTGTCTTCCTTTCTGGAAGGCCTAGTGAGAATCTTCCTTTCTTGCCCTTTCCAGCTTCTAGAGACCACAGCATTCTTTTTTTCATGCCCGTTTCTCCATCTTCAAAGCCAGCAGTGGTGGCTGAGTTCTCACATTGCTCTGACCTCTTCTCCTTTCTTCCTCTTCCACAATTAAAGAGACTTGTGATGACATAGGGTCCACATGGATAACCCAGGATAAACTCTGCGTTTCAAGATCAGATGATTAAAAATCTTAATTCCAACTGCTACCTTTTTCTCCGGTGCCATGTAATGTTCCATATTCATAGGTTCTGGGGATTACCTCATGGAAATCTTAAAAGAAGAGGTCGTTATTCTGACTACAACAATGGATTAGAAATTCAGGAGCATCTTAACTCTGGGTCACTCACAAGTTTGTAGTCAAGATATCAGCTGGGCTTGGAGGATGCTCTTCCCAGGTGACTCATCAAGTTGATGCCGGCTCTTGGTGAAAGTTCCTTCCCGTGGAGGCTCTCTTCTGCTGCCTGGGAGTCTTCCAGTCATGACTACTAATATCCCACAGAATGATCGATCCAAGAGAGCAAGGTAGAAGCAGCCATGTCTTTTATGATCTAGCCTCAGAGTCACACACCAACACTTCTATCATATTTACAGTCATAGAGATTAGTTGATATGATGTGGGAGAGACCACATAGGAATTACCTGTATAGTGGATGAGTACCCTGTACTAGGAGGCCACATAGGAGGCAAGTTTACCACACTAACCTTTGCCCTGCCCTCACCACACGCGCACGCACACATGCGTGCGTGTGCGTGTGTGTGTGTGCGTGTGTGTGTGTGTGTGTGTGTGTGTGTATTCTCTGCTCTCTTCTGAAATATTGCTCTTTCACTCATTTGTTTACTAGTCAGGTTCCCTGTCCCTCATCTTGAGCTCATCGAGGTCAGGAGTTTTACTTTGTTTAGTTCTAAATCCCTAACATCCAGCACCCTGTGGTTGGATGAAATTTAGTTAAGGAAAAAGGGTCTAAAACCCAGAACTTGGAAGCCAACTCCACTCTAACAAGGAAGTTTTACTGAATTTGGAATGTACTTTAAATGAATTGGAAGATCAGCCAGAGAGAATCCTGTGATGGAAAATCCCTTGAGTAATAAGATATCTTTACAATAAATGTATGGGATTCCCTGGTGGCTCAGTTGGTAAGGCGTCCGTCCACAATGCAAGAGACCCAGGTTCGATCCCTGGGTCAGGAAGATTCCCCTGAAGAAGAAAATGGCAACCCAATCCAGTATTCTTGCCTGGAAAATCCCATGGACAGAGAAGCCTGGCAGGTTTCAGTCCATAGGGTCGCAAAGAGTTGGACATGACTCAGTGACTATAAGTTGCTTATACACATAATAAATGTAAGGAATTTGAAGGCTGGGGACTAAGTGTAACTTTTTTTTAAGAGAGGAATTTCTTTTTTTGGTCACACTGTGCAGCATGTGGGATCTTAGTTCTCCAACCAGGGATTGAACCCACACCTCCTGCAATGGAAATGTGGAGGCTTAACCACTGGGCCGTCAGAGAGGTCCCTTAGGTATAACTTTTTATTGTTCTCCTGCCTCGAAAAAATTGAAACTTGATTAAAATGGAAGCTGTGTTGAATAGCTGTAATCATTTTAATTGTCTGTTTGCACATGGAAACCCCTCTCTCTAAACAGGTTGTTGTTGATCTTTCAACCTTTGTTGATCTTTCAACAGTGTCATGAGAATAGTTGATGATTGTTTATTTAGGCCCCTGTTCGTTTTCTCTAAGCATCTCTATGAACCAGAGAGACTACTGACAATTCATCCAAAGACAAGACTTATTTGGACCCCTAAAATGCAAGTTTCCTTCCATCCTGTGCTCTCTTGTCTTGAACAGCAACATGAAAGTTTACAGGGACATACACTATGGTTATTCTCTGAGTGTTGCTTTGAAATGTACTCATTTTACTAAAGTGTGTATTGGTATGTTGACTCTCTAGAGAATTTTGAGTTAGTGACAATTACTACAGCATCCTGTGTTAGTGAAAAAGGTTTCACATTAGACAGCTTGAATTTCCTAATAGAAACCAAAGAGACTTTGGGATAATATGTGAATTGAAAGGAAAGAATCTGCAAGGTGACCTCTGTAAAGACATATTTGTTAGTTGTGAGTGACAGAGGTTACAGAGCCAGCCAGGACCATTTCTAAAGTGTTAAGCTGACCTTAGGTAACAAGGTCACAAGGTTGGTTGGGGTCAGGATTGGTTGAGGAGAACCCTTGGCCTTTTGTGAAGAGCTTTTAAAAGGCCTTAACTTTTGGTTCCTCCCTGCTTGGCCATTTTCTAAAAGCCAGCACTATTTGGAAACTGACTTACTGGCTGACCTCCCCAGGCTAAGGGCACGTGGACCACCGGATGCTGGCATTCAAATCTCTTCCCATTTGGTGGGGTAGCCAAGAGCATGGAGGGGACATGGGGAGTCTCCCATCTTTCATGCTATAAGAATCATTTAATATTTTGGCATTATTTCCCTTTGGAAAGCCCTTGGGCTTCTCTGAGATTATGAGTTTAAATCAGTGTCTTTGATGATCTTGAGCAAGTCATTCAACCATTTAGGGACTCGTTTTTTTCTCATCAACAAGATGAAGACAGTGAGAATGCATGACACAGTCTTGCTTTTTGTTATTCTTACTTTTATTTTGTTAGTCTGGGTAGTTAAAATGCCAGGGCAGTTTTTGTCCCTGATAAATAAAATTAAGCACAGGCTCCATTTTGTTTTTCATAGTCTCTCTCTAGGAATGAAGATGTTGGATTACTCTTGTTCTTGCAAACTATTATGTATAATTGTTTGTATTCTAGAAGGTGGAATGAGACATTTTGAGCACCTTTTCCAAGGGCTAACCCTCTGCCTTCATCCCCAAACTACTTAAGGACGTCAAGCTTCTAAGACTATGCACATGAGATAGGCTCAGCATATGGTTGGATTTGGTTTCTCTGGCATCTAACTTGTCCATTGCTTATGCTATACTTCAGACAAGGACTTCTTATTAAAACACTTATCCTTTCCCCCTTGTGAACATTTTAAAGCACATTGGGACAGACATCTTTTGAAGAGGAATTCAGTGATTTGCTCATGTGAAACTTAACTGACACAGGGACATTTCCTCCTTGTTAACCTCCCTCCATCAATCTGAAAAGGAAATCAGCAAGATCTCACCATGAGTCCTCTCTACCTCTGCACTTTGTTTTTTGCTTTCTTTTGAAAATCTGCTGGAATCTGAGTCTGACTTTTGAGTATTTTCCTGGCTTCCTGTCACAGGGATCTCAGCTACCTGAAACCACAGTTGCCCCCAGCATCAGGGTCCCCCCAGAGGAGGCTACTCCAATGGCTAGAAGTCCAGAGCCTCTCCCTTACTCCACAACCCCCGCACCATGGTGTCTGACTGTTGAGGACTCGGGCATGCCTAGGGCACTTCTGGCTGCCAGATGCTCATCTCATTCCTTCCGCCTCCACTTTAGGACAAAATGACCACGGGAAGAGGAGGAAATGATTGTGTTAATGATCATGGCCTCACAAAAGTCTAGTGTATATGCTGGAAGGACAGAATATGGGAAGGCCCAGAACACCTGATGGAGGAATCTGGATTTGTCTCTGATTCAATTCAACAAATATTTATATGAGTAAAAATCAGTAAAATATGAACAATGAGGATCCATAAGACAAAAAATAAGATGTGGGTCCACAATCTAGTGGAAGAGGAAGAAAAATATACACATATAGGAACAAACTTGTGCCTCTTGCCTTGGCAGGTGGGCTTTTTACTACTAGCACCACCACGGAAGCCCTACGATTTAAATACAACCAGGTAAAGACAGACACAATGCTCACAGGGACAGAGAGAAAGAAAGGAGTTATTCTTTTTTTTTTTAACTTAAAAAATATGTAGGTATTTATTGCAGATCTCCTGATGAGATGGCATAGAGGAAGTTACACTGTGTCATACACAGCGAAACTTTTAACTTTTTATTTTATATTGGAATACAGCCAATTAACAAACAATGTTGTGATAGCTTCAGGTGTGTAGCAGAATGACTCAGCCATACATATATATGTGTGCATTCTCCCTCAAAAAAGGGAATTATTTTGATGGGAAGACTTCCTGAAGCCTGCCTATAGGAGGCGGCATGTTAGCCTGTTTTTGAAGAATAGGAATCATTTAATGAATGGGTCTTATTAGGGGGACAGAGGTCAGGGAGGATATTCTAGGAAGAGGGAAAAGAAAATAGCTTGAATGAAATCCTAGCAAAGGAAGCAAATGGTGAGAGGCACACAGGTAGGAATGGGTAAGTAGGTTTTTGAAAAATTAAATATTAGTATGAAATTGCATTGAGGAACAGAAATATGAAATTATAGTAGCTGGATGAAGAACGGGAAGAAAATTAAAAGATAAGATCATTTTAGAGAATTAGTCTAAAATTATTTTTGTTAGGAAAACAATATGAACATGAGAAAAAACACCTTGGATGATACAGAACATCTTGGAAAAATCCTAGTTATTTAGACACTATTAAGATTAGGGTAGAGCTTAGAAAAGGAAAGATAATATTCCCATATGGGATAATTTTTATGTTTAGGATTACTGTAAGGTAAAAAAGATAATTTAGGTTAAGAGTTTAGTATTATGACAAATCCCTAAATGACAGTTGATACTGTTTTAAATTTATGTTTATTGCTATTATTATAGTTATATGAAACTTAAGTTCAAAAAACCAAGACTTGAAAGTGCTTGGCCCCAAGAAGACAGGGAAGGAAAGTATCAAAACACAACTCTGAGAATTTAAAGAGGGAACTTCCCTGGTGGTCCAGGGGTTAAGAGTCCACCTTCCAATGCAGGAGACACAGTTCCATTCCTAGGAGGGGACCTAGGGTCCCACATGCCTCCAAGCAGCTAACCCCAGGCACCACAACTACTGAGCCCGCGGGCTCTAGAGCCATGCTCTGGAACAAGAGAAGTCCGTGTGCTGCAACAAGGAACCACCGCA
>SJYA01001530.1:535622-660004 GCA_006410615.1 Neotragus moschatus
CCCCGCCAAAATGGATTACAGATTTAGAGAACAGAAGTGCCAGTGCATCAGAAGTGAAGACAGGATCTGGGACATTCAGTGCTCTGTGGTTTCCTCCAGCCTTGTGCTCTAAACATAAATGCGGCCAGCTTCTTCACAGTAGAAACCACTGCTGCTTCCCTATCAATTTCCTACCCCTGACTCTAGTCCCCCAGCCAATGCCAGCCCCTTCCTCAAGGCTCTGCCCTCCTGCCAGCCAGAAAGCAGGAGTATTTCCTCTGTGCGCTCACAATGTGTTGCTTGTCCTTTGAGTCCGAGCACATTTGGGTGTCTGTCCCCTCCACTGGACTCCTTCAAGTGCCCTGCAATTAGTGGATGCCCAAGAAGCATTTATTGGAATGACACATGTTGAGTTTAAAATTTACCATAGTTAAAAATTTTTAGGTGGGTGTTGGGGATAGCCCCCAAACCCTAGACGTGGGGGGAAAAAGGTAAATTTACTTTTCTGTAAGTCCTATTCCCTCAGGGTGACAGAACTTTAGGGGCACTCTCCCACTTTCCCTTAGCACTGCGTGTAGGACCTGGAGGGCTCACGGCCATCTTGTGCTCAGTCTCCCATCTACACAGCTCACAGCTGAGTTGTCTCTCCTTCCTTGACTCTTCTCTGCCTCTGAGGCACAAGGGAGCTCATCCTACCACCCTGGTGCCTTGGGGGCCAGCTGCTCAGATACTCACAGAGACATACTGCTCTGTGCTGGGCTGTCTCTGGGGTCATCCAAAGGACAGAGGACGACTGTCCTCTGCTCTCAGCCTCCCCAAACCCATCTGGGGTTTTCCTGTTTCTCAACACCACATCCCAGGCCAAGTTAGAAGAGGCCAGTGGGTGCAGTATCCTTTTTCAGGGAACTGCCTGCTAGTGATTTTTATCACTTTCTCCCAATCCAGCCTGGACACTCCCCCTCCTTCCAAAGCAGAAGATTGTCCTCTTAGCTCAAGAGTGGGGAAACTTGCTCTGACACATGCATCACAATTTCTGATGTTATTGTTGTTTTCTGTGCTCTGAGGGTCCCTCCAAGACCTGAATGTCTTTTCTCCCTAAGCAACTTAAGAAAGTTTGTTTTCAAAGGAATAAATGAAAATTTCTCATGATTAAGATGAGCAATTCCAATGCTTCTTTTCCTGTGACTTCTAAGTTATTTGATGCCTATGTATAACTGCTTTGTTTTATTATTTCTATACCTAGCAAATCTACATCTTGGTATTTACCCCAGAGGAATACTCACACTTGTCTGAAAGAGCTGAATCCCAGGATTTACAAAATACAAAACTCTGGTGACAAGTTGAATTTCTTTCGGTATGAGGACTAGTTGAATAATTTATGACTAGCTACAATGGAATAACATGCAGCTGTTAAAAGATTTGTTGGAACTTTGTGTGCTGACATGGAAAAATATTCATAACATAGTTTTAAGCAAAATTTTGCTTTGTTTGATATTATAAAAATGAAACTATGTATGAAGATATATCAATATCACAGCAAAAGACTAATGGTAATTACCTTTTTGGTTCTAGGAGATTAAGTACAGATTTAATTTTCTGATGTGGACTTTTCTATTTTTCCATATTTCTCTATAATAAACACATATTACTTTGAAATAAGAAAAAATTTTAAGTTGGTACAGGTAAATACAAATAATAAAGAGTAAACAAAGGATCTCTAAATATTATTTTAATATTTTAATAACATTAATAGACAAAAATTATAATTTCAGTTCAAAATCAAACAGGAGTGCCTGTTACATCTTGTGAAAAAAGATGTGAAAAAAATTTAATTAATTATCATTAATTAAATAACAGGCCAAAAATGGCTTAAACTTTGAAGTGTCAAAAGTTTTCCTCTACTAATTGAGGCATCGAATGTCCTCTGATCTCAGTTGAGTTTCTCAGTTGTGTCCGACGCTTTGCAACCCCATGGACTGCAGTATGCCAGTCTTCCTTGTCTGTCACCAACTCCTAGATCTTGCTCAAACTCATGTCCATTGAGTCGGTGATGCCATCCAGCCACCTCATCCTCTATCGTCCCCTTCTCTTGCCTTCAATCTTTTCCAGCATTAGGGTCTTTTCCAATGAGTCAGCCCTTCACGTTAGGTGGCCGAAGTATTGGAGCTTCAGCATCACTCCTGCCAATGAATATTCAGGATTGATTTCCTTTAGGATTGACTGGTTGGATCTCCTTGCAGTCCAAAGGACTCAAGAGTCTTCTTCACCACCACAGTTCAAAAACATCAATTCTTCAGCGCTCAGCTTTCTTTATGGTACAACTCTTACATCCATACATGACTACTGAAAAAACCACAGCTTTGACTACACAGACCTTTGTCAGCAAAGTAACATCTCTGCTTTTTAATATGCTGTCTAGGTTTGTCATAGCCTTGCTTCGAAGGAGCAAGCGTCTTTTTATTTCATGGCTGTAGTCATTCTGGTGCCCAAGAATATAGTCTGTCATTCTTTCCACTGTTTCCCCATCTACTTGCCATGAAATAGACATCTATTCATCCTCTGGTCTAGCTGCCTGATTAAGGGAAGAGTGGGGGATGGTAATGGGAAATAGTGGGGTATAGGAATCTTAAATATTTCAGCTACAAAGGTATCTGGCCATATGGCTGAGAAAAGAGAAGAGGAAATGCAGATTGGGGAATCAAAAACAGCATGGTGATAACGGAAGCTGAGAATGAATCCATTTTCTCCATGTGTGTCTAAGGGGAAAAAAGAAATCAATCAAGTCATTTTTTGAATTAAGCACCGTGCTAATTACCCCTAAGGGACAGACAGGAAGCTTGCAATTTACTTATAAGAACCTTTCTGCATGTGGTCTTTTCTTACCACTGCCTCCCTTGCTTTTCAGCTCTTAGTCTCTGCCAGGATATTCCCTGAGGCTGGAACGCCTGTGAGGCTGTCTTCCTCCTCATCCCCAGCCTGCCAACTGATCCTTTAAGAAGATCAAATGTCTTCTCTTGAAAGCTTTCCTGCAGCCAGCCGGCAGCACTGTTCTCCTGGAGCTCTCTCCTGGTCCGCATTGTCCCAGCAATCAGTGACCTGTGAAATAGTTGAGGGCAGGGTCTAACTCTACACTTAGCACCTAACATAGTATTTGGCACATGGTGGATACTCACTAAGGATGCATGGACTGAATGGGGAAATTACTCATACATTCAAAGCCATGATACAACAATGTCTGAGCAGTTAATAATAGTAATAGCCGACATTTGTTCTCTGCTTCAGATACTATCTTCAGCATTCTATCTTCACAGTCATGAAATGTAAGCTACAGCTCTGTGAAAAAAGCATGATTTGTATTTCCATCTGCAGATGAAAACACTGAGAACCAAAGAGGTCAAGTTATCTGCTTGGGTTTTGTTAATATGGCAAAAATTAATGTTTTTTTTCAACATGGAAAAATGTGCTCACTTTATTTTTGATTTTTTTTTATTGGAGTATAGCCAATTAACAATACTGTGATAGTTTCAGGTGCATAGCAAAGGAACTCAGCCACACATATACATGTATCCATTCTCCCTCAGGTGGCGTCATGGTAAAGAATCCACCTGCCAATGCAGGAGACACAAAAAATGAGGGTTTGATTCTGGGGTTGGGAAGATCCTCTGGAGTAGGAAATGGCAACCTTCTCCAGTATTCTTAACTAGAAAATTCCATGGACAGAGGAACCTGGCGGGCTACAGTCCATGGGGTCACAGTCAGACATAACTGAGTGACATGGCACACATTCTCCCCCAAACTCCCCTTCCATTCAGGCTGCCATTAAACCTTAGGCAGAGTTCCCTGTATTATACAATAGGTAAAGGCAAGCTTCTTAATTCCTCTGGATTCCAGTCTCCTCATTTGTGAATGAGGGTACTTGATGCTGTGATCTACAAGATCACCTTCAGTTTGGAAAATCTGTGACTTAATAGTCAGGGATGTGATTAAAATGCAAGGCATGTAAATGGTGGAATAGTGACAGATGGCTTAACCCTTCTTCCCTTTTTTAAGGCTATATGACTTGATGCTGACTTGTACCAGCAAGATTCTGCTAAGGAAACACTCTTTGAGATAGTCTGAGGCCCCATATCTTCCTGGACACAGGCCAGGCCAGCCCTGGGGGCTCAGAGGAGAGGTGGAGCTCTCTGAGATTACAGAGCACAACAGATCACTAGGGCTAGAAAGGGTGTGGGGTGAAGAAAGGGATGCGTAGAGGTAGACCCATCGCTGCCTCCCTTTTCCCCCTTGGTGTGCTCACGTCCAGTTAGTGAGTCTCACCTGCCACACAGCTTGTGTCTCTCTCTCCTTCCCATAGTTTCCATCTAGTTTGGGTTTCAAGAACTTCTCTGATGTACTTCAGTGTCCTCCCTCAGCATCTCTCCTCTTTCTAGTTCACCTTATAGCAAGATGTCAAATTTATTACGTTCATCACAGTCTGGTCCCATAACTCCAGGCCTGCACGCCACTTTCAGTCCCTTCCCATTCTTTTTTTTAATTGGCAGATAATTGCTTAACAATATTGTATTGGTTTCTGCCATATATCAACATGAATCATCCATAGGTATACATATGTCCCCTCCCTCTTAAACCTCCCTCCCACTCCTCTAGGCTGTCACAGAGCACTGAATTGAGCCCCCTGCATCCTACAGCAAATTCCCACTGGCTCTTTATTTTACACATGGTAACGTATAAGCTTTCATGCTACCCTCTCAATTCATCCCACCCCCTACTCTCCCCCTTTTGTAACAAGTCTGTTCTCTATGTCTGCATGCCCATTCTTTAGCCTTCATGTTCTGGTTCTAAACTCTGCATTTTCATTTCCACCCACTTAGAAGAAAACCACCACACCGCTATCTGTGTCTGTTGAAACCAGACCCAAATCAACGTCACGAAAGCTTTCCTGAATATTCACAAGCTTAAATTCCCATAGCACTTCCCGGTGCCTCTGCTTTAGCAGATCACAACCAAACTGTACTTAACATTAATTTTGTAAATTTGCTTCTGATTGGTTGTGAGTTCCAGGAGAGGAGGAATCCCATGTTTTCACATTTCTCATCAGGGCTGGTACCAATCTTTTACCCAGTGGGCACTTGTTAGCTCTGACTATGTGAAAGAATGGAGAAATGTCTAGGCCATGTTCATCAGAGTTGAACAACAGGAGCCAACACTGTCTATCTTAAACTAAGGACAAGAACATACAGGGTCTGTCTTTCTGAAAGCCAGATGTCGGTGCCAAGTAAAAGGAAACTGGCAGTGGTTGCTGCAGAGTTTTCTGCTTTTGGGCGTCTACTCTGATTACTAGTGTTTCTCTGTATCCTACTGTGTATCTCTACAATTTGGGGGGCAGGAGTCTGCCCTGTGACCTCAGTTCTCTGATGGATTTAAGAAGACATTCATTTTCCACTTGTTCAGGATTTTTCTTTTTTGTGTGGATGGAAGAGACAATTCCTTACGCATGGGATAGGAGACTGGAAGTGTCTGTAGGGTCTATTTTGGAATAAGAAAGAAGCAGATGATAGGTTCACTCATGTCATACTTTAGATTCCACACACAAATGATATGACATAGTATTTGTCTTTCTCTTTCTGACTTCACTTAGCACGATAATCTCTAGTTGCATTCATATTGCTGCAAATGGCGTTATTTTGTTCTTTTTTTTATGACTGAGTATTATCCCACTGAATATATGTACCACACAAAGGAAGGCATCTATGAAACAAAAACANTGCCTCCCTTTTCCCCCTTGGTGTGCTCACGTCCAGTTAGTGAGTCTCACCTGCCACACAGCTTGTGTCTCTCTCTCCTTCCCATAGTTTCCATCTAGTTTGGGTTTCAAGAACTTCTCTGATGTACTTCAGTGTCCTCCCTCAGCATCTCTCCTCTTTCTAGTTCACCTTATAGCAAGATGTCAAATTTATTACGTTCATCACAGTCTGGTCCCATAACTCCAGGCCTGCACGCCACTTTCAGTCCCTTCCCATTCTTTTTTTTAATTGGCAGATAATTGCTTAACAATATTGTATTGGTTTCTGCCATATATCAACATGAATCATCCATAGGTATACATATGTCCCCTCCCTCTTAAACCTCCCTCCCACTCCTCTAGGCTGTCACAGAGCACTGAATTGAGCCCCCTGCATCCTACAGCAAATTCCCACTGGCTCTTTATTTTACACATGGTAACGTATAAGCTTTCATGCTACCCTCTCAATTCATCCCACCCCCTACTCTCCCCCTTTTGTAACAAGTCTGTTCTCTATGTCTGCATGCCCATTCTTTAGCCTTCATGTTCTGGTTCTAAACTCTGCATTTTCATTTCCACCCACTTAGAAGAAAACCACCACACCGCTATCTGTGTCTGTTGAAACCAGACCCAAATCAACGTCACGAAAGCTTTCCTGAATATTCACAAGCTTAAATTCCCATAGCACTTCCCGGTGCCTCTGCTTTAGCAGATCACAACCAAACTGTACTTAACATTAATTTTGTAAATTTGCTTCTGATTGGTTGTGAGTTCCAGGAGAGGAGGAATCCCATGTTTTCACATTTCTCATCAGGGCTGGTACCAATCTTTTACCCAGTGGGCACTTGTTAGCTCTGACTATGTGAAAGAATGGAGAAATGTCTAGGCCATGTTCATCAGAGTTGAACAACAGGAGCCAACACTGTCTATCTTAAACTAAGGACAAGAACATACAGGGTCTGTCTTTCTGAAAGCCAGATGTCGGTGCCAAGTAAAAGGAAACTGGCAGTGGTTGCTGCAGAGTTTTCTGCTTTTGGGCGTCTACTCTGATTACTAGTGTTTCTCTGTATCCTACTGTGTATCTCTACAATTTGGGGGGCAGGAGTCTGCCCTGTGACCTCAGTTCTCTGATGGATTTAAGAAGACATTCATTTTCCACTTGTTCAGGATTTTTCTTTTTTGTGTGGATGGAAGAGACAATTCCTTACGCATGGGATAGGAGACTGGAAGTGTCTGTAGGGTCTATTTTGGAATAAGAAAGAAGCAGATGATAGGTTCACTCATGTCATACTTTAGATTCCACACACAAATGATATGACATAGTATTTGTCTTTCTCTTTCTGACTTCACTTAGCACGATAATCTCTAGTTGCATTCATATTGCTGCAAATGGCGTTATTTTGTTCTTTTTTTTATGACTGAGTATTATCCCACTGAATATATGTACCACACAAAGGAAGGCATCTATGAAACAAAAACAGACTCACAGACATAGAACAAACTTGTGGTTGCCAAGGGAGAGACAGTTGGGGAAAGGATGGAGTGGAAGGTTAGCAGATGTGAGCTATCATATAGAGAGACAATAGAATGGATAAACAACAAGGTCTTACTGTATAACACAGGGAACTATATTCAATACCCTGTGATAAACCATAACGCAAAAGAATAAAAAAAAGAATGTATATATACATTTATGTGTAACTGAATCACTTTTCTGTATAGCAGAAATTAACACAACATTGTAAATCAACTACACTTTGACTTTTAAAAATTAAAAAAGGAAGGAAAAACTCAGATGAAAGAAAGGAAAGGACCCAGGACATCTCTGGGTGCTTGTGCAGTAGACATTGATCTTTTCAGTGTCCTTCCATTGACATGACTTAGCCTCAACCAGGCCCAGGATCCCTCATCTCTCCCTTCCATACTTCATGTCCCAAGGAGGAATTAGCACACTTATGGCCAAGGTCGCTGGGTCACATAGTAAGGATGTGGCCTTTGGGGCCCAGGCCTGTGGGGTAGGGCTGCCTCTCAAAGAAGAGTCTGTGAACTGTGCAGAATCACAAGCAGCATCTACCTCACAGTTAGAAGTCCATTTGGAAAGTCTGGCAGAAAGAGGAAGGATAAATTCATCTCTAGAAAAGGAAAATATTGGCTAAGAAAAGAGTTATCATTGACCAACCCCTATAAGTTGGAGAATGAAAACATGTCTTTATTTTTAAAACAAAAATGTTACTCTTGTTCTTAGTAGACTGTTGTATCTTGTAGACAGTAGAGGTAGGGGCTGGAGCACATACAGCAAAGAAGCCAGTCTTAAACCCACTGCTGATCTGAATCATACAATTGAAGAGTCAGTTGCAATGGAAAGAGAACATTTCTGTAAATTCCAGGAACTGTTCTCTTTTCATGTTGGTGGAAACTTAAAAGACCCTGGTGCTGGGAAAAATTGAAGGCAGGAGGAGAGGGGACGACAGAGAATGAGATGGTTGGATGGCATCACCAACTCGACAGACATGAGTTTAAGCAAGCTCTAGGAGTTGGTGATGGACAGGGAAGCCTGGCCTGCTGCAGTCCATGGGGTCGCAAAGAGTCGGACACAACTAAGCAACTGAACTGAACTGAGGATGTGATTGAAGGTAAGTTGGTCAAGAGGATGAATGAGTGGGAAGAGAGGGTCAAGTAAGAAGGTGTGTGGGATGGGGTGGAGGGGTGCATCCTTGGGGACTGAGGCATGGTTCTAGCTATCATGGCAGCTTCTGAAAGCAGACCCACTGCCGGCAGGATTTTCTGGAGTAAAGAAGGGGTCAGGACTAGAGCTGGGGTAGGTGGTTATTATGTGTTCAAGCAGAGGAAGGACATTGCCTTCTCTTTGGGACCATGGTGAAGATAACAGTTTGGCTACAAAGGCAGACAACATGGACCCCAGAAGAGTGGGGCAGGGATGATCCCATACCAACAGCCTAACACTTAGTCTATGGTCTCTTCTCTGATGACCATTGTTCCTGCATTCGTTTCCCAGGATTGGGAAGGTGTCACAAACTATGAGGTTTAAACAACAGAAATTCATTGCCTCCCAATCTGGAAGCTAGAACTCTGAAACTAGGGAGTTGGCAGGGTTGGTTCCTCCTAAGGGCTCTAGGGAAGAAGCTGTCCCACATCTCCTAGCTTCTGCTGGTTTGCTGAGTCTTTGGTGTTCCTAGCTTGTAGGAACACTCCAATTTCTGCCTTCACCTTCATATGGTGTTTTCCCTGTGACTTCATGCAGCCCTCTTCTTATAAGGACACTTAATGCAGGAAATATGGGCTCAATCCTTGGGGAAGATCCACCAAAGGAAGAAATGACAACCCACTCCAGTATTCCTGCCTGGGAAATCCCATGGACAAAGAAGCCTGGCATGTTACAGTCCATATGGTCAAAAAAGAGTCAGCCATGATTTAGTGACTAAACAATTGACAACAATAATAATGGACTGGGGTCCTTCCTACTATAGTATGACACCATCCTAATTTTTTTTTAAATCATTTTTGGTCATGCCATGTGGCATGTGGAACTTCTCTGACCAGGGATCAAACTTGTGCCCCACACATTGTAAGCACAGAGTCTTAACTACTGGACCACCAGGAAAGTCCTGACACTATCCTCATTAATTACATCTGGAACCACACTATTTCCATATGAGATCATACCGAGTTACTGGATTACATTCTGAGTCACATATTTGTTTTCAGTTCAGTTCAGTCGCTCAGTCGTGTCTGACTCTTTGTGACCCCACGAACCACAGCATGCCAGGCCTCCCTGTCCATCACCATCTCCTGGAGTCCACCCAAACCCATGTCCATTGAGTCCGTGATGCCATCCAACCATCTCATCCTCTGTTATCCCCTTCTCCTCCTGCCCCCAATCCCTCACAGCATCAGGGTCTTTTCAAATGAGTCAGCTCTTCACATTATGTGGCCAAAGTACTGGAGTTTCAGCTTCAACATCAGTTGTTCCAATAAACACTCAGGACNGACTCTCCAGGAATGGGCTGCCATGTCCTGCCCCAGGGGATTTTCTCAACTCATCTCGGAGCAGCCTCTGACTGTGGGCACTTTATCTTGTTGGCTGGAAGTGAGCTTTCTTCCCCGGCCCGGGAGGGCGAGGGCAGTGGCTGTTTACACCTCAGTGCTGGCTCCTCGGCCCATCCGGAGCTGCTTTCCATCAGCCGTGATCCACACGGGGCCTCTGCCGGGTGCAGGAACACAGCAGGAGGAGAAGCGGGCCCCTGCCATTCCGGGCTCCTGTCCTGAGAGCTCCAAGTCGGTCTTCATGAAACTGGGTTACGATCCCCGTGGAAGGACGCAGTGCCAGGAGGAAAGTGCAGTCCGGGGAGCGAGTGACATGACGAGGGCTCTGCCTTCCTTGCAGGGTCAGGCACACGGCGTTTGGGAGGCCACGTAAGCTGAGTCTGATTCCTGCGGGGCATCTATCTCCACACCACCCAGCCCGGAGGAGCCAGCAAAGGCATCGCCCGTTTCTAGGACTCCCAGGAGGAGCCTTCAGTTCAGTCACTCAGTCGTGTCTGCCTCTTTGCGACCCCATGAATCACAGCACGCCAGGCCTCCCTGTCCATCACNGGCCACCTCATGTGAAGAGTTGACTCATTGGAAAAGACTTTGATGCTGGGAGGGATTGGAGGCAGGAGGAGAAGTGGACGACAGAGGATGAGATGGCTGGATGGCATCACTGACTCGACGGACGCGAGTCTGAGTGAACTCAGGGAGTTGGTGAGGGACAGGGAGGCCTGGTGTGCTGCAATTGATGGGGTCACAAAGAGTCGGACATGACTGAGCGAGTGAACTGAACTGAACTGACTAGATGGAACTTCGTTGGCAAAGTAATGTCTTTGCTTTTTAATATGCTGTCTAGGTTAGGGGGACACTATTCAACCATTTACAGTTTCCTTCTTATAAATCAGCAGAGTGGGGTTTAGAGAGACCAAATGCATTGCCATGGTCATCAAGCTTATGAGAGTCAGAGTCAGAATTTAAACCAAAGACTGAAATGCTCTCACCTTCTCTGTGAACTGAGGGTTGATAAAGAGAACGTGGAAAGTTTTAGTTGAGAGAAAGTTAGCAGCAGTCAGTGTGGGCACTGAACTTATGAAGTAGTAGTAGGGTTATTGCCAAGTAGCCAAGGGCTTAGTCGAGCTGGCAACATAAAATTCTCATGAAAGACTTGCACCATTAAATGTCAGTTGATGTATTTTAATAACTCACAATATTTATGCACCTTGGGATGGGAATGGCAGTTTGGGGAGTTTAAAAGTCCTGCTCTAATTTTGGGGGAAAAGCCAGTGAGTGTTATTTTTAGAACAGAAGGTGAGAAAAGAAAGATTATGACAATAACAATAGCTAGTATCTCCACAGTGCTTTACAGTTTGTACAGGATGCTCCTGGGCAGTGCCTAGGGTCATCCTTAACTTACTGATGAGGAAAAGTGAGGCACAGAAAACACTTGTGTGACCTTCCTAAGATTTCCCAGAATCCCCTTAGATGTCTTCTTCACAGACAACAGCTGAAGCAGTGACAGCTACAAGACATCACCAAAAGAGCACAGGATAGAGAAAAGAGAGGAGAGGGAGAAGCCTAGTCCACCAAGATCATGTTTTGACCACATGGGAGAGACAAAGTGTGAGTGGATTCACACAGGACAGAACCACAGAATTGTGGGAGAAAAAAATGATAAACAGCATCAGATGCTGGGGGACAGTTGAGAGAATGAAGATGGAAAAAATGTCACAGGATTTGGAAATGAGCATTCAGTTCACTGGTGACCCCTCCAAAGTTTCGGGAGAGCAGTGGGAGGAAGCTGGAGTCCAGGGGGTGGGGTTGAGGAAACGGGATGATGAGTGGCTCCATTTTTCATCCAGAAAATTTGGCAGGGCAAGGGAAGAGAGAACAGGCTCATAGCTGGAGGGCACAGCAGGGCCCAGCAAAGGTTTTTCCAAGGGGGATGCAGGGGGACCTGTGCATGTCTGGAATACATCTGATTTCAAGGCTGGCCTCTATTTCCAGATGTGCCACACTCCGTGATGGCTACAATAATGTCTCCATCTGTCAGCCGAGCCATGGTCCTTCTGCTCCCACAAAGGCTTCCATGTTTACTGACATATGTTATTCATTTTGTTGCACTGTCGTGGACAGTGTGTTGCCTAACTCTTCGCAGAGGAGTCCCTGCACTGGATTTATATCTACATTACCATTCAGCACCATTTATTGCAGAGTGACCAAGACCTGGGGATTTGAAGTGGGACAGAGCTGGGTGTGAACACTGGCTGCACCAGCCAGGCAGTCTTGGGTCAGTTCATGTCCCTTAACCTCAGTTTCCCCATCCGGAAATCAGGGGTTGGCTCTATCACAGAGTATGGTCAGTAGCAATAAATGAGCTAATTTGTGGACAGTGCTGAACACATTGCCTGGAACATACTCAACACAATGCCTGGAATATAAACACTCAGTCCATGGCAGCTGTCAGGAGTCTTAGGTGAAGCAATAAAAAAGTAACATTACTACTGAATGGTCTGGGGGCATTTGTTTTTACTTTTTGCACCTCCACACCGTCCAGCAATCATACACAGTCTTGCTTTCACCAGGCTCTTCTTTAGCTCAGAGACTGGGATTGCTGAGTCTGCTCCACTCCACACCAGCACAGACCCCTCCCCCCTCATTCCTCCCCTATCAGGTCGGCCTGTGTGTGTGTGGGAAAAGAGATCCGAGTCCTTTTCAAATTGATCTGAGATGAATGGGGGAGGGGAAAGAAAGAGGAGAGAAAGGACACCAAATGAAACTCTTTGATCTAAAAAAAAAAAATGCCCCTGCAACACACACATACACACACACACACGCATTTGGTTTCTGACTAGTCTGTGTCCATAAGCCTTCCTTTTTGAGGTCTTAGAGACAAAGATAAGAACATTCCTGAGAGTTTCTACTTTTTTACATAATAAAAATTGTAAAATCAGAGCAAACCCTCACAACTCCTCCGTAGCCTCTAAAATCATGAATGAATTAGGTACTTGGAAAAATGACAGAATTGTAAGAAATGCTGTACCTTTCAGGAAACTCTCTGTTTAGAGGAATAAATGGGGTGAGCAGTGGAGAGATGAAGCGAGGGCAGAGCCGCTGAATAGCTGCAGGCCAGACTGCCCCAGAAACCCAGACAAATATAAACAAATATCCATGCCCACTGTGATTTTCTTTCAAGTTTTCTCAGCTCTTCACAAACACTTCTCCTTTGATCAAAGATCCTTCTGAAGACCTAGGGGGAAAGATGGAACAGGCTTCCTGCTGCTCTCACCACATTTTATCTCATGGAGACCTACTGATGATGAGGAGAGGGCCACTTGGCCGGGGAGCCCACACGTCTCTGCTCCTGGAATGTGCTCCCTACAGTACTCTCCTCTGTCAGGGGAAGAGTGATTGCCTCTCCAGAGTGTGAAGATAAACAGATTTCTCTGTCTGTGAAGCTTGTTCCCAGCACCACCTACCCACCCCTGCTCTGGAAGGACCCTTCAGGCCATCCCCCTGCTTTAAAAACACCCCAAATACGACTGCTCTGCACCCAGTCACATGTTCTTGCCATCTCAGGATCCCCTGGGGCAGATAGCACAACTTGGGCTTTTAGGAGGTGGCAATGCCAAGACAAATTGGTTCAAAAATAGGTGAGCAGGGACCTATGGTGGTCCAGTGCTTGAGACTTTGCCTTCCAATGCAGAGAGTTTGAGTTCAATCCCTGGTCAGGGAACTAAGATCCCACATGCCTGGCAGCCAAAAACCAAAGCATAAAACAGAAGCAGTACTGTAACAAATTTAATAAAGACTTTAAAAATGGTCCACATTAAAAAAAAAAAGTCTTTAAAACAAAATCACTGCCCCCCTCCAAATAGGTAAGCAAACAGAAAAATGGGGAAGAGAAGGGTATTAACACACAATGGTTCTCTGATGCTACACCTGCCACCTGAGAATAGCTGCTTGAATTTCTTTCTGGAGACGCCTATCCATCTTGCCAGTATGTCTGCAGCAACTCCTGTTTCTGTTATCTTTATTTAAGCTGACTGGGGACCCAGGTCTTCATGGCAGCCACCTCCCCCTCCACCAGAGGAGATTCTCTGAAGCCCCAGTGCATCTTATTTGTTTGCTGTCTGATTCAGTAGTATGGGGTGGGAGTGGAGCATGGTTACTTCTGGAAGGGATGCAAGTAGTCATGCAACTAAATACTTAAAATAGTTCAGTAAAAAGCCTGACAGGTGAGTATTTCCATCAGTGAATAATTGTGGGAGGTGGGAGGGTAGGGAGCAGTTTGATCACCAGAAGCCATGGAAAGGCCTACTCTCAAAATTCTTCTTCCTTTTCAGGGCAAAAGCAATAGACTTTGTTTTCAGGACACTGACAGTTACCTACTGGCATGATTTGCAAGCCTGGATTTAGCTTTTCAAAGAGAAGGCCCACATAAATTGAAGAAGTAAACACTATCCCCTAATGGACTCACACATGCAAATCTCACGTCTGGTGGTAGGAATGAAACACAGAAAAACATAGTCCCCGGGCCAGGTAGGAATGTTAAACCGATAACCTTTCAGAATTGACAATTGGGTCAATAATCCCCCAGCAGCAGATAACAAAAGGCCGCTTGATGAGTTGCAGACAGAGCTCCCTGCCAGAGGCCCCTAGTGGTCAGAAGTCCATTCTCTGGTGTCTTCCTGCTTTTGTCCCAGAGAAATCTTTCCAGGCTCGGAGTTCCCTTCTGGCGCCAGCTCTTGGGGCATGTGAGGGAGGGAGGGAGGAAAGGCTTCTCTCTCCCATGGCAGCAAGGGGAGAAATTGGGTCTGACTCTGTCCCTGGAGCTGCATCCCTGGGCTGTGGGTGATGGGCTGTGCCGAGGAAGACAGAGAAGATTTAGTACCCTCAGCTCGGTTCCCAGTGGCAGACAGGATCATGGGCTTTGGGGGCCTGGGACCCGTTATCCTTGGACGCCTAAGAAAGGAGCAGCCATCTGTCTGATCTCAGCTTAAGGGGAGAGCACCCACTCCCCAGCCAAAGTTGCAGGTGTGAAAGCTCAGTGCTGGCACCCATGGGTGTGTCTCCTTTCTTTCCCACCACTTCTTCCACACACCCCCACCCCACCCCAGCATCCATCTTTAAATTCTCAGCTTGAATTCACCTTTCTGAGATATCTATGTGATGTTGTTCCCCTCCCGCCTCCCCTTTTCTGCTTTAATCTCAATCCCTTCCCAGACTTGGTCCCATTTGTGATGTTTGTATACTTGTCTCCTCTAGACCTGAGGGCCCCTAGGGTTAGGAGGATGTTTATCTGGCTGGCCTGGTTGCTATGTATTCAGTGTGAGTGAATGGAGAAATGAACAGATTACACTCAGGACATCTCTCCCAAGTATCCCTTCCATTGTTCCAAAATGCTTTTCTCCTTTTCAACTAACATTCGCAGAGGGTCTTTGAGGTATCTGGTGCCCTAGTGGAGGACAGGAGGAATAAATGCTAACAAGCAACAATGCTCATGTGCACGCTCAGTCATGTCTGACTTTCTGTGACCCCATGGACTGTAGCCACCAGGCCCCTCTGCCCATGGGATTTCCCAGGCAAGAATAATGGAGTGGGCAGCCACTTCCTTCTCCAGAGGATCTTCCCAACCCAGGGATTGAACCTGAGTCTCTGGCATCTCCTGCCTTGGCAGGTGGATACTTTTTAACTGCACCACCTGGGAAGCTTGCCATGGGCTAGCCTCTCTGCTGAGCACTTTTATTTATTTGTCTAGAGCTCACAACTTTGTAAGTGAGCATAATTACTGTAAGTCCTATTCAATGGATAAAGAAATTGAGTTTTTGTGGCTTGCCTGAAATCGCACAGCTAGTAAATGGCAGTGGCAGGGCTAGGATCCTGAGAGGCCATCTGCAGAGCCCACACCCAGGTTATTCTGTCAATCATTCTATAGCAACCAAGAGGGGCTGCTCCATAAAGGGAGTGTTCAAAAGCTTGAGGGCTTCCAGTGGATGTACTACTAGACTAAGAAAGAAATGTTAGGTAAAATGTATCCATTAGCTTGGAAAGGCTTGTTCCTACTTCTGTTTAGTAAGCTGTCATAGTCAGAATGGCAAATAGCTTGAGTAGCCCCCTTTAGAAATCCCCTCCCCTCAGACTTTAATAGAAAGACAAAGTTTATGACAACTCACTTTAAGATGTAAAAGGCAAGTGGCTTAATTTTCCTTCCTAACTTCTAGAAAGGAGCTTGTTAACACAAAAGAGCCCCTGAATAACTTAAGCAGGTTTGAGGATGAGGGACAGCAGCCTGGGGCTACCCAGACAGGCATCTGCAGACTCTGGCTACAGTTACAGGAGAACTGGAGGGTGTGGGTGGGCGGTGGAGAGCCGCTGTCCCAACCACGCTGCAATCTGTCACAAAAGGAAGCCAGTCCACAGATGTCCTTCCTGGTGGGGCTCCCTTCCAGAGTCTGACCTTTTATATTTTCTATAAAACATTCACTTTTCTTATTCTGTAGGATCCCCACCAACAATCCTGTGATTGAATAAATATGAAAAAAAAGACAGGAGCACCTTTTCCTTTCAGAAAATTGTGCTAACAAATGGATGGCTGGAGAAGGGATCAGGTAAGAGCCTTGAAGTGAGGGTGGGAGTGGGCCCTGCAGGCTGGCAGCAGAGAGAAGGAAGTCTAGATGGGTAGGTAGGCTATTTTATGGAGGATCTTAACAGTCAGGGAAGTTTAAATGCTCTGTTGAGTCTTTGAAAAACTTTGGAAGTTTTGAACTAAGGAATGTCTATTCATCTTTTTTTTCATTCAGTTGAGCAACACTGTAGTCGAGTATCACCATGATGAATAAGCCAATTCCTGCCCTATGTGATCTCTTAGACTTGTCGAGGAGACAAGTGTGTAAGCACTAACTGCCACCCAGCTGGACAGGTGTGCTAGCAGAGGGATGTCTATGAGCTGCACAAGCACAGGATGGAAGGCTTGCTCTGGGGGAGGGGCTGGGCTGGGTCCTCCAAGAAGGCTTCCTGCAGAAAGAGACATATGAACTAGGTCTTCAGAGATGAAGAGGTGTCCACATGTAGAGAATGAGCTGCTAGTGTAGAAGTAGCCGATGGTGGAGGGCTGGGAAAGGGTAATCAAAGCAAAAGGAAAAGCATTAATGTCCAGATGTGTGAAATAACCAAATAACAATAAGGAAAGCCAGTCTGTTGAGGCTATGATATGAGGTATTTTGAGGAGAGAGAGTAGAAAAAGAGATGATGGTGAGAAACAGAAAAAGGTTAGAAAGGTTATTGAGAGCCTGACAGTGAAGTGCTCTGCATTTGCATTACTGTTCTGGCCTGGAGAATTCCATGGACTATATAGTCCATAGGGTCCCAAAGAGTCGGACACGACTGAGTGACTTTAACTTTCACTTAACACTTTTAGAGTTTGACGCTAGTCCCAGAATTTCTCCCATGGCTTTCAATGGATAACAATGTCCCTTAAGCTGGGAGAACATCTAACAGGTTGAAGGAGTCTGATGGTCTAATTTGCCTAAGGAATCCTTGGGTTAAAAGAAGTTAGGGTTGTTTTTTAATCACTTCCTGAAATTTCAGAATCTAATATATTCTGAGAGCATTTTTTTTTTAGCATGAAGCAGTGTGTATTGTATAGGTTAAAGCATTTGCAAGATATGATAAATCTTTACTGAGTAGTTTATTAGCCAAAGTGCTCCAGAGAAATAGAACCAGTAGGTTTTGTGTGTGTATATATGAATAGACAGATAATAGATGGGGACTGACTGAAAGAACTGGGGCTGCCAAGTATGAAACTTGCAGAGCTGGTCAGCAGGCTAGAAATTCCCACAGCCTTGAGGTTGAAGCCTTGAGTCTGGAGGCACTCTGGAGGCAGAATGCTTTTCTCATCAAGGGCGCTCAGTCTTTTTTCTTAAGACCTTAAACTGATGGGTCAGGTCCACCTGTATTAGGAAGGGTAATTTGCTTTACTCAAAGTCTACTGATTTAAACAATAATATCATCTTCAAAAAGAAAACTTCACAGCTATATCTAGTTTAGTAAGGTGTCATAGTCAGAACACATAACATAGTCATAGTACATAGTACATTGTACAGGAGACGCTGATCAAAACCATCCCCAAGAAGAAGAAATGCAAAAAGGCAAAATGGTTGTCTGTCTGAGGAGACCTTACAAATAACCGAGAAAAGAAGAGACGTGAAAGGCAAAGGAGAAAAGGAAAGATATACCCATCTGAGTCCAGAGTTCCAAAGAATAGCAAGGAGAGATAAGAAAGCCTTCCTCAGTGATCAATGCAAAGAAATAGAGGAAAATACTACAATGGGAAAGACTAGAGATCTCTTCAAGAAAATCAGAGATAACAAGGGAACATTTCATGCAAAGATGGACACAATAAAGGACAGAAATGGGGTGGATCTAACAGAAGCAGAAGGTATTAAGAAGAGGTGGCAAGAATACACAGAAGAAGCATACAAAAAAGAACTTCATGACCCAGATTACCATGATGGTGTGATCATTCAACTACAGCCAGACATCCTGGAGTGTGAAGTCAAGTGGTCACAGGAAGCATCACTGTGAACAAAGCCAGTGGAGGTGATGGAATTTCAGTTGGGCTATTTCAAATCCTAAAAGCTGATGCTGTGAAAGTGCTGCACTCAAGATGCCAGCAAATTTGGAAAACTCAGTCCTGTGGCCACAAGACTGGAAAAAGTCAGTTTTCATTCCAATCCCAAAGAAAGGCAATGTCAAAGAATGTTCAAACTACCACACAACTGTGGTCATCTCACTCACTAGCAAAGTAACGCTCAAAATTCTCAAGCAAGGCTTCAACAATATGTGAACTAAGAATTTCTAGACGTTCAAGCTGGATTTAGAAAAGGTAGAGGAACTAGAGGTCAAACTGCCAACATGTGTTGGATCATAGAAAAAGCAAGTGCATTCCAGAAAAACATCTACTTCTGCTTCATTGACTACACTAGAGCCTTCGACTATGTGGATCACAACAAACTGTGGAAAAAACTTAAAGAGATGGGAATACTAGACCATCTTACTTGCCTCCTGAGAAATCTGTACTCAGGTCAAAAACCAACAGTTAGAGCTGAAAAGGGAACTATGGACTGGTTCCAAATTGGGAAATGAGTACATCAAGGCTGTATATTGTCACCCTGCTTATTTAACTTATATGCAGAGTACATCATGAGAAATGCCTGGCTGGATGAAGCACAAGGTGAAATCAAGATTGCCAGGAGAAATACCAATAACCTCAGGTATGTAGATGACACCACCCTTAAGGCAGAAAGTGAAGAGGAACTAAAGAGCCTCTTGATGAAAGGGAAAGAGAAGAGTGAAAAAACTGTCTTAAAACTCAGCATTCAAAAAATGAAGATCATGGTATCTGGTCCCATCACTTCATGGCAAATAGATGGGGAAACAATGGAAACAGTGACAGACTTTATTTTCTTTGGCTCCAAAATCACTTTGGATAGTGACTGCAGCCATGAATTTAAAAGACACTTGCTCCTTGCAAGAAAAGCTATGACCAACCTAGATAGCATATTAAATAGAGACATTACTTTACCAACAAAGATCCATATAAACAAATCTATGGTCTTCCCAGTAGTCATGTATGGATGTAAGAGATGGACCATAAAGAAAGCTGAGCACAGAAGAATGATGCTTTGAACTGTGGTGTTGGACAAGATTCTTGAGAGTCTCTTGGACTGCAAGGTGATCCAAGCAGTCAATCCTAAAGGAAATCAATCCTGGATATTCATTGGCAGGACTTATGCTGAAGCTCCAATACTTTGGCCACCTGATAGGAAGAACTGACTCATTGGAAAAGACCATGATGCTGGGAAACATTAGAGACAGGAGAAGGGGACAACAGAGGATGAGATGGTTGGATGGCATCACCAACCTGAAGGATGTGAGTCTGAGCAAGCTCCAGGAGTTGGTGATGGATAGGGAAGCCTGGCATGCTTCCATGGGGTCATAAAGAGTCAGACATGACTGAGCGACCAAACTGAACTGATAGATGTATACATAAAACTGAGGATGCCCTACATGGATGTAATTGAACACAACATATTGCTGGTAAAATGATGGAGTATAGAAAAAAGAACCTTTAACTTAAAAATGGTGAGATTAAAGGTCAAGTTACCTAGTAACTGGAGAACTTTGCCTCAAGCAAGTATGGAGTAGACCCCAAACAAATCAGATAATGAGTACAGTCATCCAGTTTGTGTTCCTGATTACCCAGCATCATTGCAGAGGCAGGAGCAGGGGAGTAGAGATTCGGGAGAAGAGCAAGGGGGCCAGCAGCAAAGTCTGCCCTCAATGGGCACTGAGCTTCTCATGTCACCCAAGAACAGCCCAGAAAGATCACCCTTGCATCCTCTTGAGCCCAGCTGTAGCTCCAACTTAATAACAATTAGCATTTATTCTGTTCACATTTTGGAAATATTTCTGGGGGAAGACAGTACCATGACATTTAGACATTTAAAAAAATACTAGAGACTGGACTGAATTCCTCTTACTACAGCAAGCTACCAGATCAGAGAGACCATGTGTTCCTGGGCCCCCAGCCAGGCAGATGTAGATCTTGCTGACCCAAAGCTCTTGCTCTTGACCATCCTACTGCAGTGGAACCACCTGAGCTTTAAAGGGCACAGTACCCAAGACCCATAGCTTGTAGAGTGGGATTAATACTGCTGCTGCTAGGTCACTTCAGTCGTGTCTGACTCTATGCGACCCCATAGATGGCAGCCCACCAGGCTCCCTCGTCCCTGGGATTCTCCAGGCAAGAACACTGGAGTGGGTTGCCAGACATACCTGTCTCAGTTCAGTTCAGTTGCTCAGTTGTGTATGACTCTTTGCAACCCCTTGAACCACAGCATGCCAGGCCTCCCTGTCCATCACCAACTCCCAGAGTCCACCCAAACCCATGTTCATCGAGTTGGTGATGCCATCCAACCATTTCATCTTCAGTCATCCCCTTCTCCTGCTCTCAATCTTTCTAAGCATCGGGGTCTTTTCAAATGAGTCAGCTCTTCACATCAGTTGGCCAAAGTATTGGAGTCTCAGCTTCAACATCAGTCTCTCCAATGAACACCCAGGACTGATCTCCTTTAGGATGGACTGGCTGGATCTCCTTGCAGTCCAAGGGACTCTCAAGAGTCTTCAACACCACATATCTAAGACTGTAGAAAACTGAAAGGAGTCATCCAAAGAGTTCCGCATAATCCCAATGTCTTCTAGAAACTGCCCCTCATCACTGCAACTTCAGAGATTCTCCTCCCAGACCCCACTAGATCTATAACACATAGCTAGCATGTAGTCACTACTTATTATTTCAATATGTTCTTTACCTGTTGTTCTCGTATTTTTTCTTGCACTTTTTAATTGCTGTTTAACATTTCTCATGTATAGCTTGTTGTTCTTAGACTGTAAGCCAGGTCTCTGCTCTCAGTGTTAGTCTCTATCTTATTCGTCCCATTGTTCCCAACATAGGGCTAAGACAAAACAGGGCTTTACTCAGTTTAATATGAGTGAAAGGCTTATTATAAAACCCTCCATGGGCAGGATCTCTGTGGTCATTCAAAGTCACCTCCTCTTCTTTCCACCATTAGTTCTTTCTCTTTTTTTAAGAAAAAAAATTTTAATTAGGTAAAGTCATTCTTTTTTTTGTGTGTCCATGTCATACAGAATGCAGGATCTTAGTTCCCCAACCAGGACTCAAACTTGTGCTCCTTGCACTGAAAGTGTGGGATTCTAACCACTGGACCACCACTTGGTCAGGCCTATGTGCATTACCTGATTGTATAGGCTGAGTAGGATAGGAAGATGAGGAAAAAGCCCAGTTCCTGCCATCAGACAGTATAAATGTAGCAAGTGACACAGATATGGTTATAATGAACCATAACTCAAAACTGAAAGAGTTCCATTAGAGAAGCACAGATAAAGCTTAGTTCAGCATGTCAGAGGAGAGGAGGAGATTGTTTCCAGCTGTTGAGATCAGGGAAGATGGCTTCCGGGATGTTCACTTATGCCACTCACCCTCATCAAAGAGACATGACCTCAGAACACTTCAAAGGATACTGCTAACCAAGTAGATAAGTTAGAAACTGGAGAGCCTAGCCTTGTCTGTGTCCTCTGGAGTACTTTTGGATTTGCTTCACTATACTCCAAAGTAGATTAAAGATTTGCAGTCATTAGGGAGAGCTCAGAGACAAGAGGATGAAGAGACAAGCCCTGATTTGGGGAATTAAGTTAGAGGTAATTTTGGAAAGAGAAGTTTTAGAAGAGTGGTGAGACAAGCAGCTACATTTCAAGGATACAAGTTGGGAATGAAGAAATGGAAGCAGTCAGTCATTCATTCAGCAAATATCTGAGTGCCAGCTACATGCCAGGCACTTCGCTAAACACAGGGATTCAGACATATGCAACAGTCATGTCTCTACTTTTTGGAACCAGCAGCCCATGAGTCCTCTTTTAAGAAGACTGGAAAAAAGCTGTATGCCAATTATACCTCTATAATAAAAAAAAAAGAAGAAGAAGAAGAAGAAGAAGATTGGAGGAACACCCAGGAGAACTAGGAGGGTAGCACCACAAAGCAGTGGAGAGAAAATCTGTTTGGTTTGTTGCTGTTTTGGTATTAAGATGAAGATCTGCATATGGTCTCAGACTGAGGGCAGATAGAGATGGAGTTTGGAAATGCCAGGAAAGGGGGATAGACAGGAAAGTGAAGTCCCAGAGGTGCTGTGTATAATATGCAGAACTCAGGCCAGCACTGAACCAAGAGCATCTTGTATACGATATCACTGGATCCTTACCATAACCCTAAAAGGCAGTTATTATTGGAGATGAGGAAACTGAGGTGCAAGGTCACATATCAAATAGGAAAACATGGAAATGTGAAGCCAGCTCTTAACTGCGAAAGCCAGACTCTCAAGAATTTCACTGTTTCAAGGGAATGTGGCCAAGACAACAATCAGCTGGGCCTAAAACTCACTTCATCTGGTCTACATACCTATGTTTTACATTCTTCTGGGCTAATGTTTTCTTGAACCTTTTGCAAAGCTTAGAGCCTGAGGAAGGGGGATCATCTTCCTCAACCTCAGGGTACTCTGAGTTCATCTGCAATAATGTTCTGGTACAGATCCAACCCTAGCACCAAAACTGACTGATCCCTCCTTACCTCAGACCCCACAATGAATCATCCTTGGGTGGTACTGATGCTTCCTTTGACAGCTCCTCTGAACCCATTTCCCCAGCCCATTCCTCCAAGTTCTGGCAGTCACTCTCTCCCAAACCACCCCAGTTCAGGCTCTAACTCAAAACAGTGCTTAGTATAAAATATGTGCTATAGAAATGATTGACAAATAACATTTTGCATTTCTATAGCAATAAACTTACATGGAGTATCAAAACAGCACCAGGGTTGGTCAGACAAACTTAGATTTCAACTCCCCTTTTGGAGCCTACATGCAAGGTGACTCAGAACAAATTACTCCTTCTCTTTGAACCTGTTTCCTTACCTAAGAAAAGAGATGACAAAACCTTCTTTATACACTGAAGTGAGGACTAAATGATAGGATTCATATCATGTGTTAAATGTCTTCCTTTACAGTGTGTTTCCAGGAAATGCTGGTTTCTTCTCACTTCAAATGCATTTTAATAGAGCACCACCCCTCACTCAGCCTGTAGAATTGGCCCCCTACTCACTATTTGACACTCTAGGCAAGTCCCCCAAAAGAAAATAGGACCTAAAGCATCTTCCAGTTTGTCAGAAATCTGACTGGATATGCTTCTCAAAATAGAAAAATCTCCGCTTTTTATATGCTGTCATATAAGGCAGTTGCACACTAGAAGTGTGACTTTTAAGCAAGAGAAAGGAAATGCATTTTGCAAGGACACAGCATGGTACTGATGATATTTTTTAAAGTTGCTGCAAAATCCTCTAACAGAGTTCATTTGTTGGTGGCACCATGAGAGACTGATCTTAGAGTAGGACTCATTCATTAAACAGGAGAAAGCCAAAACCTCAACAGGAAGGTTCTCCTCCCGTAAGCAACAACAGATGAAACCATGTTAGTATTCTCAACCGTACACCACCTGCTCCACTCTGCAGATGGTATGGGGGAAAGAGCAAGAGGGATTGTTTCAGGATGTAGCAACCCCTTCTGTCCCAGCCCAGTGAAAACACAAGCCTCCACTGAAGTCCACATGATACTGGACACTGCAGAACCATCATTCTCACATCCCCCTGTCCCATTCCACCTCTCCAACCTCGACAGACTTTCAGTCCTTCAAGACATGGGTTCTTTAATGTAAATTTCAAACACACAAAGCACTTGGTAGTAATGAAGAAAAATGATTGCTTCACAAGACTTACACCCCCCACCATGAGACTTGACAGTGTGTGATGTGATTTCTCTAGCAACCTAATGTAATCAGTTTAGCTCTAACAGAAGAGGATTAATCTCCAAAACATACNGGTCCCATCACTTCATGGCAAATAGATGGGGAAACAATGGAAACAGTGACAGACTTTATTTTCTTTGGCTCCAAAATCACTTTGGATAGTGACTGCAGCCATGAATTTAAAAGACACTTGCTCCTTGCAAGAAAAGCTATGACCAACCTAGATAGCATATTAAATAGAGACATTACTTTACCAACAAAGATCCATATAAACAAATCTATGGTCTTCCCAGTAGTCATGTATGGATGTAAGAGATGGACCATAAAGAAAGCTGAGCACAGAAGAATGATGCTTTGAACTGTGGTGTTGGACAAGATTCTTGAGAGTCTCTTGGACTGCAAGGTGATCCAAGCAGTCAATCCTAAAGGAAATCAATCCTGGATATTCATTGGCAGGACTTATGCTGAAGCTCCAATACTTTGGCCACCTGATAGGAAGAACTGACTCATTGGAAAAGACCATGATGCTGGGAAACATTAGAGACAGGAGAAGGGGACAACAGAGGATGAGATGGTTGGATGGCATCACCAACCTGAAGGATGTGAGTCTGAGCAAGCTCCAGGAGTTGGTGATGGATAGGGAAGCCTGGCATGCTTCCATGGGGTCATAAAGAGTCAGACATGACTGAGCGACCAAACTGAACTGATAGATGTATACATAAAACTGAGGATGCCCTACATGGATGTAATTGAACACAACATATTGCTGGTAAAATGATGGAGTATAGAAAAAAGAACCTTTAACTTAAAAATGGTGAGATTAAAGGTCAAGTTACCTAGTAACTGGAGAACTTTGCCTCAAGCAAGTATGGAGTAGACCCCAAACAAATCAGATAATGAGTACAGTCATCCAGTTTGTGTTCCTGATTACCCAGCATCATTGCAGAGGCAGGAGCAGGGGAGTAGAGATTCGGGAGAAGAGCAAGGGGGCCAGCAGCAAAGTCTGCCCTCAATGGGCACTGAGCTTCTCATGTCACCCAAGAACAGCCCAGAAAGATCACCCTTGCATCCTCTTGAGCCCAGCTGTAGCTCCAACTTAATAACAATTAGCATTTATTCTGTTCACATTTTGGAAATATTTCTGGGGGAAGACAGTACCATGACATTTAGACATTTAAAAAAATACTAGAGACTGGACTGAATTCCTCTTACTACAGCAAGCTACCAGATCAGAGAGACCATGTGTTCCTGGGCCCCCAGCCAGGCAGATGTAGATCTTGCTGACCCAAAGCTCTTGCTCTTGACCATCCTACTGCAGTGGAACCACCTGAGCTTTAAAGGGCACAGTACCCAAGACCCATAGCTTGTAGAGTGGGATTAATACTGCTGCTGCTAGGTCACTTCAGTCGTGTCTGACTCTATGCGACCCCATAGATGGCAGCCCACCAGGCTCCCTCGTCCCTGGGATTCTCCAGGCAAGAACACTGGAGTGGGTTGCCAGACATACCTGTCTCAGTTCAGTTCAGTTGCTCAGTTGTGTATGACTCTTTGCAACCCCTTGAACCACAGCATGCCAGGCCTCCCTGTCCATCACCAACTCCCAGAGTCCACCCAAACCCATGTTCATCGAGTTGGTGATGCCATCCAACCATTTCATCTTCAGTCATCCCCTTCTCCTGCTCTCAATCTTTCTAAGCATCGGGGTCTTTTCAAATGAGTCAGCTCTTCACATCAGTTGGCCAAAGTATTGGAGTCTCAGCTTCAACATCAGTCTCTCCAATGAACACCCAGGACTGATCTCCTTTAGGATGGACTGGCTGGATCTCCTTGCAGTCCAAGGGACTCTCAAGAGTCTTCAACACCACATATCTAAGACTGTAGAAAACTGAAAGGAGTCATCCAAAGAGTTCCGCATAATCCCAATGTCTTCTAGAAACTGCCCCTCATCACTGCAACTTCAGAGATTCTCCTCCCAGACCCCACTAGATCTATAACACATAGCTAGCATGTAGTCACTACTTATTATTTCAATATGTTCTTTACCTGTTGTTCTCGTATTTTTTCTTGCACTTTTTAATTGCTGTTTAACATTTCTCATGTATAGCTTGTTGTTCTTAGACTGTAAGCCAGGTCTCTGCTCTCAGTGTTAGTCTCTATCTTATTCGTCCCATTGTTCCCAACATAGGGCTAAGACAAAACAGGGCTTTACTCAGTTTAATATGAGTGAAAGGCTTATTATAAAACCCTCCATGGGCAGGATCTCTGTGGTCATTCAAAGTCACCTCCTCTTCTTTCCACCATTAGTTCTTTCTCTTTTTTTAAGAAAAAAAATTTTAATTAGGTAAAGTCATTCTTTTTTTTGTGTGTCCATGTCATACAGAATGCAGGATCTTAGTTCCCCAACCAGGACTCAAACTTGTGCTCCTTGCACTGAAAGTGTGGGATTCTAACCACTGGACCACCACTTGGTCAGGCCTATGTGCATTACCTGATTGTATAGGCTGAGTAGGATAGGAAGATGAGGAAAAAGCCCAGTTCCTGCCATCAGACAGTATAAATGTAGCAAGTGACACAGATATGGTTATAATGAACCATAACTCAAAACTGAAAGAGTTCCATTAGAGAAGCACAGATAAAGCTTAGTTCAGCATGTCAGAGGAGAGGAGGAGATTGTTTCCAGCTGTTGAGATCAGGGAAGATGGCTTCCGGGATGTTCACTTATGCCACTCACCCTCATCAAAGAGACATGACCTCAGAACACTTCAAAGGATACTGCTAACCAAGTAGATAAGTTAGAAACTGGAGAGCCTAGCCTTGTCTGTGTCCTCTGGAGTACTTTTGGATTTGCTTCACTATACTCCAAAGTAGATTAAAGATTTGCAGTCATTAGGGAGAGCTCAGAGACAAGAGGATGAAGAGACAAGCCCTGATTTGGGGAATTAAGTTAGAGGTAATTTTGGAAAGAGAAGTTTTAGAAGAGTGGTGAGACAAGCAGCTACATTTCAAGGATACAAGTTGGGAATGAAGAAATGGAAGCAGTCAGTCATTCATTCAGCAAATATCTGAGTGCCAGCTACATGCCAGGCACTTCGCTAAACACAGGGATTCAGACATATGCAACAGTCATGTCTCTACTTTTTGGAACCAGCAGCCCATGAGTCCTCTTTTAAGAAGACTGGAAAAAAGCTGTATGCCAATTATACCTCTATAATAAAAAAAAAAGAAGAAGAAGAAGAAGAAGAAGATTGGAGGAACACCCAGGAGAACTAGGAGGGTAGCACCACAAAGCAGTGGAGAGAAAATCTGTTTGGTTTGTTGCTGTTTTGGTATTAAGATGAAGATCTGCATATGGTCTCAGACTGAGGGCAGATAGAGATGGAGTTTGGAAATGCCAGGAAAGGGGGATAGACAGGAAAGTGAAGTCCCAGAGGTGCTGTGTATAATATGCAGAACTCAGGCCAGCACTGAACCAAGAGCATCTTGTATACGATATCACTGGATCCTTACCATAACCCTAAAAGGCAGTTATTATTGGAGATGAGGAAACTGAGGTGCAAGGTCACATATCAAATAGGAAAACATGGAAATGTGAAGCCAGCTCTTAACTGCGAAAGCCAGACTCTCAAGAATTTCACTGTTTCAAGGGAATGTGGCCAAGACAACAATCAGCTGGGCCTAAAACTCACTTCATCTGGTCTACATACCTATGTTTTACATTCTTCTGGGCTAATGTTTTCTTGAACCTTTTGCAAAGCTTAGAGCCTGAGGAAGGGGGATCATCTTCCTCAACCTCAGGGTACTCTGAGTTCATCTGCAATAATGTTCTGGTACAGATCCAACCCTAGCACCAAAACTGACTGATCCCTCCTTACCTCAGACCCCACAATGAATCATCCTTGGGTGGTACTGATGCTTCCTTTGACAGCTCCTCTGAACCCATTTCCCCAGCCCATTCCTCCAAGTTCTGGCAGTCACTCTCTCCCAAACCACCCCAGTTCAGGCTCTAACTCAAAACAGTGCTTAGTATAAAATATGTGCTATAGAAATGATTGACAAATAACATTTTGCATTTCTATAGCAATAAACTTACATGGAGTATCAAAACAGCACCAGGGTTGGTCAGACAAACTTAGATTTCAACTCCCCTTTTGGAGCCTACATGCAAGGTGACTCAGAACAAATTACTCCTTCTCTTTGAACCTGTTTCCTTACCTAAGAAAAGAGATGACAAAACCTTCTTTATACACTGAAGTGAGGACTAAATGATAGGATTCATATCATGTGTTAAATGTCTTCCTTTACAGTGTGTTTCCAGGAAATGCTGGTTTCTTCTCACTTCAAATGCATTTTAATAGAGCACCACCCCTCACTCAGCCTGTAGAATTGGCCCCCTACTCACTATTTGACACTCTAGGCAAGTCCCCCAAAAGAAAATAGGACCTAAAGCATCTTCCAGTTTGTCAGAAATCTGACTGGATATGCTTCTCAAAATAGAAAAATCTCCGCTTTTTATATGCTGTCATATAAGGCAGTTGCACACTAGAAGTGTGACTTTTAAGCAAGAGAAAGGAAATGCATTTTGCAAGGACACAGCATGGTACTGATGATATTTTTTAAAGTTGCTGCAAAATCCTCTAACAGAGTTCATTTGTTGGTGGCACCATGAGAGACTGATCTTAGAGTAGGACTCATTCATTAAACAGGAGAAAGCCAAAACCTCAACAGGAAGGTTCTCCTCCCGTAAGCAACAACAGATGAAACCATGTTAGTATTCTCAACCGTACACCACCTGCTCCACTCTGCAGATGGTATGGGGGAAAGAGCAAGAGGGATTGTTTCAGGATGTAGCAACCCCTTCTGTCCCAGCCCAGTGAAAACACAAGCCTCCACTGAAGTCCACATGATACTGGACACTGCAGAACCATCATTCTCACATCCCCCTGTCCCATTCCACCTCTCCAACCTCGACAGACTTTCAGTCCTTCAAGACATGGGTTCTTTAATGTAAATTTCAAACACACAAAGCACTTGGTAGTAATGAAGAAAAATGATTGCTTCACAAGACTTACACCCCCCACCATGAGACTTGACAGTGTGTGATGTGATTTCTCTAGCAACCTAATGTAATCAGTTTAGCTCTAACAGAAGAGGATTAATCTCCAAAACATACAAACAGCTTATGTAGCTCAAAAAAAAAAAAAATCAACCCAATTGAAAAAATGAGCAGAAGACCTAAATAGACATTTCTCCAAAGAGGACATACAGATGGCCAAAAAGCACATGAAGAGGTGCTCAACATTACTAATTATTAGAGAAATGCAAGTCAAAAATACAGTGAGGTATCACCTCACACTGGTCAGAATGGCCATCATCAAAAAATCTACAAATAATATATACTGGTAAGGGTGTGGAGAAAAGGAACCCTTTGACACTGTTGTTGGGAATGTAAATTGGTGTGGCCACTGTGAAGAGCAGTACAGGGGTTCCTTAAAAAATTAAGAATAGAACTACCATATGATCCAGCAATCCCACAATATATATCCAGCAATCCTGGATATATATCCAGAGAAAACCATAATTCAAAAATATATATGCATCCCAATGTTCACTGCAGCACTATTTACAATAGCCAGGCATGGAAGCAATCAAAATACTAATCAACAGGTGAATGGATAAAGATGTGGTACATATATACAATGGAATACTGTTGTGGTTGTTGTTTAGTCACTAAGTCATGTCCAACTCTTTGTGACCCCATGGACTATATAGCCTGTTAGGCTCCTCTGTCCATCCAGGGGACCTTCCCAACCCAGGGTTCAAACCCATGTCTCCTGTATTAGCAGGCAGATTCTTTACCACTGAGCTATGAGGGAAGCCCACAATGGAATATTACTCAGCCATAAAAAGAATGAAATAATGCCATTTTCAGTAACATGAATGTATACCATACTAAGTGAAGTAAGAGAAAGACAAATATAATATCACTTATATATGGAATATAAAAAATGACACAAGTGAACTTATTAAACAGTCACAGACTTGTTCTTTGAAAACAAACTTATCGTTTCCAAAGATGGCAAGTACGGGTGGGGAGAGATAAATCAGGAGTTTGGGATTAACATATACACACTGCTGCTGCTGCTGCTGCTAAGTCGCTTCAGAGTTGCTAAGTCCAACTCTGTGCAACGCCAAGTATTGCAGCCTACCAGGCTCCTCCGTCCATGAGATTTTCCAGGCAAGAGTACTGGAGTGGGGCGCCATTGCCTTCTCCGATACACACTACTATATATAAAATAATAATCAACAAGGACCTCCTGTATAGTACAGGGAACTCTACTCAATATTCTGTAATAATCTATATGGCAAAAGAATCTGATAAAGAAAGGACATATGTATAACTGACACTTGAACCTAACACAACATTGTAAATCAACTGTACTCCAATATAAAATAAAACCTAAATTTTAAAAATGTTAAAAAAGAGAGAACAGAGAGACACTTATTCTGTTTGCACCATTTCCTTTGCCATAAATGAGGAATCATCATATCTTTTTTAAATGATAAAAGAATCTTGTATGGGGTCTGAAAGTAATTTTTTCCTTTTCAAAATGAATGCATCCTAAATATTCAGTTGAGGCTAGTACCCCAGAGAAGAAAGTTTTGACAACCTAATATACAAAAGGTCAAAACCAGTCCACATGATAATTTGATTTAGCCCGTTAATTTTCCAGCCTGCCAACCAAATACATGTTTAGTGCTCATCCATGTACAAGAGACAGGAAGAGCTCAAAGCAAAGAACAAATAATACATTTATATATCTTCTACTTTCTAAAGGTTAAAGTTATACACTTCTTAAGAGGGAAAAGGCAGGATAATCTAATTAAACATTAACTGTTTCACATAATTAATCTTTCTTTTCACTCCACCTCCCATGCCATCTCTTTTCTTCCTTTCTCTTTCTTTTCTTAAGAAAAGTCACAGAGTGGAAGAGAGTTGGGGAATTTCCCTCTTCAATTCACTTAACAAACCCAGGACAAATTTAAGACTTTAGCCCTGGGTGACTCTATGCAACCCTATGAACTGTAGCCCTCTGACCAGGACCTTGAGATTCTCCAGGCAAGAATACTGGAGTGGGTTGCTATTTCCTCCTCCAGGGGATCTTCCCCACTTAGGGGTCCAACCTGGCCTCTTACATCTCCTGCATTGGCAAGCAGGTTCTTTACCACTAGCCTCACCTGGGAAGCCCAGACTTTGGCCCTATTTGCCTTTAGTTCAAGTCCTCCTCAGTCTTCACAACACTGACCTTGCTCACAGAAACCCAAGAAGACCCCCTTAACCACTTTTTCTGGGCCTCTCCAGCCTAGCCACTGCCAGAGTTGTGAGGCTTCAAAATCCTACCTGTGATCTTCTAGGTGGCAATGAGGCAACTGCCAGCCTCAGTGGCCATTTGTGCTCCTGAATAGCATGCAAATGGCTTATTATAGGTGTAATTCCACAGTACATGCTCCCTGGAGTCTGTAGTTGTGCTTCTGAGCACAGGGAAAGACCATAGTGGGGAAGCTGGCCTTGCCACATTTTCTCTTTACCCCTTTCGTAAATACTGAGGACAGTCCGCAGGAAGATGATTTTGATCTCCTGGAAGCAAACAGAAAAGTAGAAAATCCAATCACACCATCAGCACCGTGATTAAAAGTCTGTGTAGAGGCGGCTATTAAATAGGCGAGTTTTCAGGCTCCTTGCAATGCTGAGGTGATTACCAAATGGTCAGACACGTCTCTGCCGGAAACATGAGCTCGTGGTGCCACCTCCTGGCAGAGATGCCCTCCCAGTCGAAAAGGGGAAAGCGCGGCGGCCATTTTGTTTGAGGACCAGCCGGTTCAGCCCTGAGGGGAATCCCGGGGCTTTTTTCAGCCCCACCTGGCTGGGAAGTAAAGGACAGGATACCCACGTCTGCAAAAGTGACTGGACAAAATCAGTGACAGAGCTGAGGAACGACGTGAACCACACCTGTTGAATCCTTACCAAGGACTGAGCACTATGCAAAGCCCAGAACTCCCTCACAGCAAATCTGGGAGGAAGATACTCTTCTCTCGCATGTTCCAGGTATGAAAAGCGAGGGCAAGAAAGCCTCGAGAGATGGCAGACGAGTGGCTGAGCTCCCCACTACCTTTCTGATACTTCCCAGCTGTCTTGCAGACACGTGGGCATCTCGTGCAACACAGTAAACCCAGGCTCCAGCGTATCTGGAAAAAATGCTGCTACTGAACTACGCATCTGGCCCTGTTTACCCGCCCTGAGAGTCTGGATGGAAACAGCTGGTTCCCTGGAGAGGGAGGGGGTCCTAGGAGCCTTGGCATCTGGAGGAACCAAGTGGTTCCGGAGAAGACAGTACGTAACACTCATCAGACACCCTGTTCTCTCCGTTAGCTTTTTAGTAAATGTCAGACCAGCTTCTTATATGGAAAATATGGTTCCTCTGTGGAACACAGTAGAAACTCAACAGATCCTTGCTAAATGGATTGTTCCAAAACGAAATTTGGAGACCATCTGCCCATTCAGTGCTGTTAACTGTCCTCTCCCTCCTAAGCTCTCCTTCATTCCCCCCATCTAACATGCAGCATCTAATACCCCCACTCCCTCCAATTCCATGAACGTCTCTCAGAAACTGTTTTCAGAGGCAGATAATTTTCAGTAAGTGCTTAGCATTAAAACTATGCCTGGCACTTCACTGGTGGTCCAGTGGTTAAGAATCTGCCTTCCAATGCAGGGAACTTAGGTTCCATCCCTGGTGCAGCAACCAAGCCCTCATGCTGCAACTACTGAGCTGAACACCACACTACAGAGACGCCCATGTGCCACAGTGAGGGTCCCACATGCCACACCTAAGACCCAATGCAGTCGAATAAAAAATACTAAAAAAATTATTCCCGTTGTCCAATCCTGTTGGTCACCTAACAGTTGCACTACTGGTCTTAATTCTGACCTCTTGGGCAATACAGGGCCTGTTCTCTCAAGCTTCCACGGTTCCTCCTCTTCAAGTTAAAAATCCTTGGTTACTCTCATCATTTAACAAGGCCACCCTTCTCTGATCACATTGCGTCCGAGAACTCCACCCAGCCTCTGGGCAGATCGGCTGCTGAAGTGCAAGGCTCAATTTTCTTGTTTAGGACCCGGAACAGCCAGGCCATGCACTCCTGCCTCTGGACTCATGTTGAGAAAAACCAACTTGTAAAGCCAATTCTCTTTGCAACTGAACATTTTTCCAAATGGATATAAGTACTTGCTTTGTATCCAGCCCTGTGCTGGCTACTGTACTAATGCTATCTCCAATCATTGGGAAAATTCACTAACCATCTCTGCCTCAGTGTTCTCATCTGTAAAATGAGGGATCTGGACTGGATTATCCCTGTGATCCTACCCTATCTGATGTCAGCTCTATTGGCCTCAGACCAGTAGTCCTCAGTGTTTACACTGGACTCTTAAAACAGTGCTGGCATTTTTATTCAGTAATTTACAGTCACAACTGTATTTAATTTGCATTTTGATATTTTCCTTCCTGGAAATATTTTTCATAACTGCTCTTTGGGGTCGGGGTAGAGAGAGAGAAAGAGGGAAAAAAAAGTTTTGCAGAATCTGTTCCTGCTGAGTTGGAGAATTCTTAACATTCTAAATCCTCTCTCTTCTTCTCGTTTGTCATCTATACCTCAGACCAGTACAAGAACAAGCACCCTCAATACCAGCCTTCATCACTTGGTACAGAGAGCACTGGGAGGTGTGTAATGTGGGCTCTTGTCCACTGGCCACCAAGCCCGAGGGAGACAGACTACGCAGAGCATTTGACATCTAATAAGCCTAATATAGAATTGATTACTAAGTATTGCTAGAACTTCTCTAGGTCTCTGTATTCAGCGGTATGGGGCAGGGGTGGTGGTAATGACATCTGTCTAGCCTGCTCTGTGTGGATGCTCTGTGGATGCTTTGAGGAGTTAATCATGATTTTGAACACTGGAGAGGCTGCTTGTGTCAGGGTCATTTTTAAGATTATGACAGCTACTCTTTCCACATGATGATAATTTTTATGACCAGGATAATCAGCATTATTTGCTACTCAGAGCTATTAGATGTGGCACATTGTATTTACCTAAATATCTCCATGAGCTCTGAACATACATTTATTTGTACAAAGACTACTTTTATTGGGCTTCCCTGGCAGCTCAGCAGTAAAGAATCCATCTACGATGCAGGAGACGCAGAAGACTCAGGTTCGATCCTTGGACTGGGAAAATCCTCTGGAGAAGGAAGTGGCAACCCACTCCAGTATTGACAGGAAAATCCCACAGACAGAGGAGCCTTTTAGGCTACAGTCCATCAGGTTGCAAAGAGTCGGACACAACTGAGTGATTGAGCACACAGGCACATACTACATTTATCAGACTGAAGAACAGACAGAATTTTGAGCATCTAATCACTCTAGCGCAAGAAGTATTTACTCTGTTCCTTGGGGATTTAATCCTATTCCTACAGGAGAAAAATACATCTTTAAAATAAGTGGCAGTTGCCTGGCTATTGCAATTAGACACATCACTAGTTTATTATCTTTTTTAAATATGGACCATTTTTTAAAGTTTTTATTGAATTTGTTACAATATTACTTTTGTTTTATGTTTTGTTTTGTTTTTGGCCATGATGCATGTGGGATCTTAACTCCTCAACCAGGGATCAAGCCTACACCCCTTGCACTGGAAGGCCAAGTCTTAACCACTGGACCACCAGGGAAGTCCCAGAGACATCACTATTTCTGACTTTTACTTCAAAATCTCTGAAAACCAAGGGAAGGTTTCAGGCTAAGATTCTTAATTCTAGCCCACTTGCTGCTGCTGCATTGTCGAGGTCCTCATGGGTAAGGTAGGCAGGAATACTCTAGTGGCTGCCACCACATGGGGATAATCATCACAGGACAGAGAGCCAAAAAGATTTTAATTGCCTTGTAACCTCTCCTTAGCTGTGAAACAAGGTGGCCTTTATAGCTACCCCCTGGAGAGACTAAACACAGGGGCCAGGACTGTTTTGAATGGAAAGCTATAAAGTCCAAGCATTTAAAAGGAGTGTTACTCTGTAATCACCGGAGCTATTTATAGAGCTGGGCTCCTGGCTTACCGCTATACAGAGAATGCTTCTCTGAGACTGCCCTTACCATCCGACCTTGCTGAGGTTGACGGTAACGTCCTAGACGGACCTGCAGTAGGAAGAAGCCTGGGCCCTGTGATGTTGCGGTCACTCACCAAGGTTGCCCAGGAAGGAGACCAGGACTTGAACCCAGGTTGGAGACACAGCTCCTCAAGCCGTGTGAGGAGGAAGGTGAGTCCTACCATCTCTCCCCTCTATATACACAACTCTTGGAAGCTGCGATCTGTTCCCTAGGGGGAAAAAAGTTTAAAAAGTTTAAATGAGAAGTTCTCTTCTAATGAAGTTGAGCACCTCTAGATTTAGCATTCAGGGACTGCCCAGTGGACAGCTAGTTTCCTGCTCACTCACTTACTGGTTGACAAGCCTCTCCCATTCACACAATTTCTTAAGTCTCTTTCTTAAACAAGAACAGAAATCCAAGGATTGCCAGACAGTTGGCTCAAATTACAACATGAACAAAAGAGCCAAACAAATAGAGAAACTGGTTCCAGAGGAAACAAAAGTAATTCAGGGAAGAGAAGAGAACTTGGGGGAGGAAATCTGTAAATAATATCCTCAGAAAAATGTGAGAAAAAACCATGCCTTTAAAGCAAGGATAGGATGCCATTTTAAAAGGAATAAAACAAGAAAGAGATCTTGGAAATTAAAATGATTGTGGAAATAGATATTCAATAGAAATTATAGAAATAAAAAGAATTCTCCCAGAAAGTAAGATGAAGCCAACAACATGAAGACACAAGAGTAAGACACAAGGACATTAAGATGCAAAAAACCCCAGAAAGACACTAAAAATGAGGGGAAAAGACAACCAGTTAAGGTCCAAATTGTCTTCTGAGTCTCTGAAAGAACAAACTGAAAACACGGAAGGGGGCAAATTATGAAAGGAAGAATATAAGAAAAATGTTTAAGCCTGAAGGATGTTACAATGTACATGTACATGGTAATTAAAATGGTCCACTGAGGGATGGTACACTAAGCTTAAAAAATAGATTCAAATCTAAATATAACATTAAAGTACACCATACTGAGAATGAAGAAGATGCTGAATGCTTCAGGGGCAAATAAAATAGAACATCAGCAAAAGCACAAAAATCAGAATGACAATATTAACAATAAATACAAGAAGACAGTGGAACAAAGATCTTAAAATCTTGAGGGGAAAAAAATGATCAACTTTTATATACTCAACAAAACTATCATTTGAATACAAGGTAAAACCAAAGTATTTTCAGACATGCAAGGACCCAAGAAATTTATTTCACACAATCTCTTTCTAAAGAATCTACTAAGACAGGCTCTCAAAAAAGGAGGTAGTAAACTGAGGTAAAAATAAGACCTAGGAGGTACTGGAACCAGTCTAGGAGAGGAGTCAACGGATCCCAGAGATTTCTAGAGCAAGCATTTCCAACCTGAGCAGGAAGCCAGAAATCCCTGAAAAGAGGTCTCCAGGGAAAATGGAGACTTAATACTTAAGCTAGGAAGAGCTTGGAAATAATTGGGAATATGATAAAGACAACTAATGGAACAGAAAAGAAAGCTACTGAGAAATTCCAGGAAAAGCAGAAAGCTGCACGAAAAGAAGTCCAGTTATGATGCATACACCGTGTGACTCAGCAGTGAATAGTATTTACCTGGTCATCATAATATAATTGTTGCTTACTGGTCTTCAGTTACTAGACTTAACAGGCAATTCAAAGAAGTCTAATTAATGGTTAACTGTTAGGAAATGGCAAAATACAAAACTAAAAGTTAGCTGAATTGAGTTAGGAGAAAGGAAAAGAGGAAGCCAAGCTGGAGAAAAAAGCAGGGATATTGATGGGAAGCTGAGATGGAAGAGATAAAGATATCATTGTATTTAAAGTTTTAAGTATGGCTGCCCTAGTCTGTCTGGCTCCTATAACAAAATACTATAAACTGAGTGGCTTATGTACAGCAGAAATTTACTGCTCACAGTTCTGGAGGATACATGTCTCAGATCAGGGTGCCATCCTAGTCTGGTGAGAGCCCTCTTCCAGGTTTGTACTTCTCCTTGTATCCTCATGTGGTATAAAGGGCAAGGGAGCTCTGTGGGATAGTTTTTAATAAGAGCAAATTCTATTTATGAGGTCTCCACTCTCATGACCTAATCACCTCCCAAAGAACCCACCTATTAACACCATCATCTTTGGTTAGGATTTCAACATGTGAATTTGGGGGGCCACAGACTTTCAGGCCATAGTGATGGGTCAACAGATAAACTGAAAATTGGAATATAACTATTCCTAGGATTTTATAGTGGTAGGAGCTATATCACTTATTAAATGAGCTATATCATTTATTTAAAAATGAGCTATATCATTTATTATAGCAGGAACCAGGTAAAGTGTAAAATTGGTAAATCAAGGAATACAAGCAGAAATGTTATTTATACATATCATGGGAAATAACTAAAACTTTGGGGGTAAGATTGAGGATAAACATTTCAAACTGCATCATTTTCCTTAAATATTTTGAAATAATTTTAAACTTGGTTGTAAAAAATAAAACAAACATTTTCCATATACTTTTAATCTGGCCATTTTGTATCACCATGGCACATGATCAAAACCAGCAAGTTAACACTGATATGATGCTATTAACAAAAATAGAGACCTTATCTGAATTTCAGCAGTTTTTCCACTTTTGTCCTTTTTCTGTCCTAGGAACCCATCCAGGATCCCATAATTCATTTATTAGTCATGTACCCTTGGTTTCTGCCAATCTGTGACAGTTCTGAGTCGGGTTATTTTGTAGTCTGTTGCAGCGGGTTGTGTGATGTTTTCTCATTATATTAGGTTGAAGCTATGCATTTGAAGATCATGAGTGATACTGTGCCCTTCTCACTACCTTGAATCAGAGGTACCTGATATCAACATGACTTATCAATTGGTGATGTTAACCCTGATCCCCTGGTTAAAGTGGTGTATGCAGGGCTTCTCCAAAAGTTACTATTTTCCTCTTGGCAACTACTCTCTCCAAGGAAATACTTTTAAGAATATGCAAACATCAACTTCTCTTTAAACTCCAGAATCGATTAGTGTGAGCCTTGCCTGCAACAATTATTACTATGATGTTTACCTAACAAAGTTTTTATTTTATAAGTCCTCTCACATTAACTCATTGGAATTCTTTTGTGAGGAAGAGCTGTCCGTACACTGCTTTACTTACTCAATTATTTTTATCAGTACAGACTCATGGATATTTTTTCTATAGATTGTAATACAATACTATCAGTTTCTTGCTCAATTTGTTCCACTCTTACTGTTGAGAGATCCATGAGGTCAGCTCCTTGGTTCTTCTGAGGTTTTGAGAACTTATTTTCTGTAACTACAAGATAGTCCAGGCTCATTTTTAAATTTTCCCTGCCCCAACCCTGGATTCAACTTTTTCTCTAAGGAACTTAGAGAACTAAAAAGAACTTAGAGAAAAAGTTCTTTATAGTAGAGAAGGATGTCTCTATCTATATTTATATATATTACAAACCATGATTCATTAGAATTACTCCAAATTTAACTCACTCACTCCTTTAGAGCCTCTTCTAGCCTTGAGAAATGTGGCTTTCAATATTTACAATGTATTTACTTATTTGTTCAATCCTGAATATATACCTACAGTAGTTTCAGAATTGCTAACTCATACCACTGTGAAAAAAACTTAAAAACCAGAGTTCAAAGTTTGTATGTAGTTTGTCTTTAACCTTATGGTATCCAACCACAATATTGTTCTACAAAGTTATTTAAGTTATTCCTTTTCTCCCTTACTCTCGTCAGTGGAGTTGTGTTATTTTTACCTCAGTCAGGTTCAGTTTTTACTATCTGAATGCCACATTGTGTTCCCCCACATCTTGATTGATTTTTAAATGTTTATTTTGGAGTGGTATGTGAAACATTACAACTGTTCTGAGTTAGATCTCCAAAAAAAGATCCATTCAGGAACTTCCCTGAATGTGGCTAAGACTCTACACTCCAAATGCAGGAGCCCAGGTTTGATCCCTGGTCATGGAACTAGATCCCACATGCCACAACTAAGAGTTCACATGCTACCAACTACAACTAAAGATCCCCATACTACAATTAAGACCTGACAGAGCCAAACAAATTATATATATATATACACACACACACACACACACACACATAGTAAAAAGGTCTATGCAGAGAAGTATGCTCTCTCCTTATTCCCATGACCCCAATCCAGTTCCTCCCTTCTTTCAACCCTTTTCCCACCTACAGCTTGTAGGGAACTGTAATTCCTAAGGCTGCCATGCAAAGTGCCATAAACTGACTAGTTTAATACAATAAAAAGTTATCTTTTCAGTTCTGGAGGCTCTGAGTCCAAAATGGAGATTATGGCAGGGGCAAACTCCCTCTGAATACCTTTTGTTGTTTCCTAGCCTCTGATGGTCTGCTGGTGATCTTTGGTGCTCCTTAGCTCATAGACACATTACCCTTATCAATGCTCCAGATGCTTATCATCTCCACATGCTGCTTTCCCTTTGTTTCTCTCTTCACATGGTCATCATCTTAGAAGGACACCAGTCACACTGGATTAGGGGCCCACCTTGCTCCAGCATGACCCCATCTTAACTAATTACATCTGGGAGGACCTTGTTTCCAAATATCACATTCTGAGGTCCTAGGAGTTAGGACTTTGACATCTTTTCAGGAGTGGGAGTCCAGGGAATCATAACTGAACTTGTAACAGTAATCTATCTCAGTTTTTCTCCTCAGATTTTGTATGAAAGAACAAATATTTATATATTTTCCCTATATCCTTTCTTACCTGCAGGATAACATACTAAAAATGCTCTTGGGCATGTTATTTTTTTCACTTAACAGTATATCCTGGAAATCATATCAGTTTCATAGAGATCTTCCTCATTCTTTTCTACAGTGCTTAGTATTTTCATTTTCTAGATGAATCATAGCTGATTCAATTAATCTTTCAAATGAGCATTTAGATTTGTAATTACCAGCAGTGTTGTAATGAGTAACCTTGTGCATATACATTCTCATATTGTTAGAAGTGTATCTGCAGGACGTATTCCTAAAAGTGGTGTTGCTGGGTCAAACTCCTTGTGTAGTTTTGTTAGATTATTGCCTAATTGGATTTCCACCAATAATGTGTGAGAATGCCTGTTTCCCAAAGCCCACAGAGCAGATCATCATACTTTTTGATATTTTGCCAATATGATGTATGAAAACTGTGTCTCTCTGTTGCTTAATTTGCATTTCTGAGTGAGTCTGAACATTTTTTCATATATTTGAAAAATATCTTCACCATTTTTTCTATTGGATTGTTGGATCATTTGTCCCTTTTAAAAGCACCCTTTCTGAGATAAATTCATATACAATAGAATTTACCCGCTAAGTGTACAGTTCAATCATTTTAGTATATTAAGGGACTTTTGTAACCATTAACATAGTCTAAGTTTGGGATGCTTTTATCACCCCCAAAAGAAACCTTGCATCCACTCTTATTCTTCCCCATTCCCAGCCCTAGGCATCCACTAACCAACTTCAGTCTCTATGGATTTGCCTATAGCAGACATTTCATATAAATGGTATCATACAATAATGGTCTTTTGTGACTTGCTTCTTTCACTTAGCATAATGTTTTCAAGGTTTATCGGTTATAGAAGATACCAATATCTCATTTTTAGTAAATGCTACTCCATTGTATGAGTACACAACATTTTGTTTGTCCATCCATTACATGGACAATGGGGCTTGTTTCACTTTTTGGCTTTTGTAAATAGTGTCATTTATTAAAATGTCCATCTTCACCCCATGATTTGAAATGCCATCTTTAATGTCTAACTTTCCATATGTTTTTGGATCTATTTCTGGGCATTCTATTTTACTGGTCAGTGTATCTTTTCATGTGGTACTACTACACTTTTAATTACATAGGATTTAGAGTATACTTTAATATCCAGTAGGGTAAGTCATCTCTAGTAGTTGGTATTTTTCAAGTGTTTTCCTGGCTATTGATGCCTTTGTTTTTTCATGTGAACTTCATTATCAACTTGCCTAAAAAAGCTTGTCAGTATGCATTAGCTTTTTAAATTAACCTAGAAGAAAATGACATCTTTATAATGTTGTATCATCCTATGCAAAAACAGGGAGGTGTCTGTTTAAGAGTACTTTTGTGTCTGAGTGTCAAATTCTATTTTAAAAATCACTTTTCAATTACTGTAGGGGCTATATTGAGTTTTTAGCAGTCTGATAACATGCAAAATAGAGATATGTCATATTCTCTGCAGAAAAAAACCCAATATCTTAAATGCTAATATGACGTTATAAAAGCCAGTAGCCTGAATGACTAATGTCCTTGGTGAAATTTTATCAATGTCAGCTGTAGAGGAAAGCTCTGAGCGGCCAGGAAATGCCAGAGATACAAGGTTATTTTCTTTCTTGGATCTTCCTTTTAGAGCTCTGCAGGGAGCAAGATCTTTCCACCTAAACCATAAAATTTCTTGGGAAAGATAAAACAGCATCTATCTCTTGAAGAGAGGGAGAGGGAGGCTGGTATAACCAATGGAGTCAATGATCTGAGGAAAAAATTTGCTGAACAGAGTGGAGGAGAGAAAGGAAGTATGTATGGATATGCACGCACGACAGCAAAGCCCTCATAATAGATCAGGCACTGTATATACTGCAGCAAATTTATACATATCCATCTACCCTTTCTATCCTCATGCACAAACATACTCACAGAGGACAGAGAATGACAGAAGAATTGATCAAGACACAGAAGAAAGCTCTGAGAGGGACAGAACAGAGGCCCTGACTCTGCCACGTGGCCACAGGATGATTAGCAAAGCTCCTGTGAGTGAAGTGTCATGTTTTAAGTCTGAAGCACCTTGACACATTCATTTCTAATTAACAGTAATGTTTTACTATTTAGAAAATTTTGCCTATCACTGACATGTTGTTTGGAGAATACTGTTCACTACAAGTTCCACTTTAAGAACCTTACCTGAACAAATGCAAAGCTCCTCCTGCCCTAATCCCTGGCTCAGGGTTGATGCCTCCATCCTATCTGGAGGGAGGAGGGTGTTGGCTGGATGACTGACAACCTAGTGGAGGGGGTACCTCCACAGCTCACCTGACTCAGGCCTAGTGAAATTCAGGTTAGCTCATGAGTCCTGGGTACAGGGTCTGAAGTTGTGTGAAGCTGGGGTCAGGAGACCACCCAATGTGGCCGACCTCACTTCGAGATCCAGGTCTGCTCCTAATTTACTCTGGGAGGAAAGCAAACTCTTGCCCTGTCGTGTTTTATCTTTCTGGTCTGTCAAATGAGCAGAATGACACGTGCCCTGCCTACTTTACTAGCGTTGAATCAAAGCAGACAATGAACATGGAAATACATTAAAGAGAAAAAGTGCTGTCTGAATGAAAGGGCCTCCCTAGACTGCTCCAGTGAACTGTTCCAGAACTTTTCAGTGTCCTAATTAGGAAGTGAGGAAACAATTAGATAATTTCCAGACGTGTTTGTCATGGATGAAAAGATATCCACTCACTTAGTGCCTGAGTCACTATTTTAACCACGTCTGTATGTACCTTAAATCATTTTTAAAAGGCTGAGGAATCTGCGTCCCACTGCTAAAAAGACTTCCAAGCCCCATAACCCGACAGACAGTTCTGGGAATGAGGCCATCCCCGCACCGCTGGCAGGGGACGTGGAAGAGACGCAGCAAGAGGTTAAGCCAAATGGGAAAAGTTATTGTCACTGGAAAAGATTCTCTAGACACTCGGAGAAGCAGTGTCTGTTATATTTAACTAGGAACCAATATAATTAAAGAAAACCCAACATTTATGTCTGTCCCTTTCAGAGTGAGCATATTTTTTCTCTGAGTTCATGCCCGTGAATAGTAAGCATCTTTTGAGTAATTCAATACTTGGAACCATTCTGCAGCGCAGCGATTTGTGAAATGTTTCTCTAATGCAGGAGTTCTGAGCTCCATCTCACGCAGATGAAATGACTCAAGTAGCGACCCTATTACAGCTGACAACACCCACCCCGGGGGCTCCACACCCCTACACCCGCCCCGCCCCGTTTCTCCTGGACTCCATCGATTTCAGGTTAACAGCCCAAGGAAACAGGCGACTGTGAATACCGGTCTTTTCCAACCCCAGCCTCCCATTTCAGAGCTTTTCCACTCAGGGGAGGCGTGCCATTTCCCAACCTCCATCATTACTGAACAGGCCTCACCTTAGTCCCCTGTACTTCACTACGAACTCATTTGGGTGAGGAAATATTTGTCCTTTGTATCGTAATTCAATTATTTTTAAGTACAGAAGTGAANGAACTTTTCAGTGTCCTAATTAGGAAGTGAGGAAACAATTAGATAATTTCCAGACGTGTTTGTCATGGATGAAAAGATATCCACTCACTTAGTGCCTGAGTCACTATTTTAACCACGTCTGTATGTACCTTAAATCATTTTTAAAAGGCTGAGGAATCTGCGTCCCACTGCTAAAAAGACTTCCAAGCCCCATAACCCGACAGACAGTTCTGGGAATGAGGCCATCCCCGCACCGCTGGCAGGGGACGTGGAAGAGACGCAGCAAGAGGTTAAGCCAAATGGGAAAAGTTATTGTCACTGGAAAAGATTCTCTAGACACTCGGAGAAGCAGTGTCTGTTATATTTAACTAGGAACCAATATAATTAAAGAAAACCCAACATTTATGTCTGTCCCTTTCAGAGTGAGCATATTTTTTCTCTGAGTTCATGCCCGTGAATAGTAAGCATCTTTTGAGTAATTCAATACTTGGAACCATTCTGCAGCGCAGCGATTTGTGAAATGTTTCTCTAATGCAGGAGTTCTGAGCTCCATCTCACGCAGATGAAATGACTCAAGTAGCGACCCTATTACAGCTGACAACACCCACCCCGGGGGCTCCACACCCCTACACCCGCCCCGCCCCGTTTCTCCTGGACTCCATCGATTTCAGGTTAACAGCCCAAGGAAACAGGCGACTGTGAATACCGGTCTTTTCCAACCCCAGCCTCCCATTTCAGAGCTTTTCCACTCAGGGGAGGCGTGCCATTTCCCAACCTCCATCATTACTGAACAGGCCTCACCTTAGTCCCCTGTACTTCACTACGAACTCATTTGGGTGAGGAAATATTTGTCCTTTGTATCGTAATTCAATTATTTTTAAGTACAGAAGTGAAAGGTCTTATTTGCTGTTAAAATAATTTCAGGCATCAGCAAACAGGTGTGTGTGGGGGGCGGGGGAGGTGTGTTGGAGGGCTCATCCAATTGCCTTGCCTCTCACCCTGAGGAAGGCCAGTCCCAAGGGAACTGAATTTACTCACTTGGGGTGCTGCGGGCTCACTCGAGTTAGGAGGTAAAAAGGGAGAAGAGGGGCTTTCTTCCTCCAGGACTGCTATCTTATCTGCTCTCCGTCCAGATCACCTGGTGACCACAGCGCCTGCTCTTGGGCCCCTCGTCCTCTGCCAGGCCCTCATTCCTCTCCTGCGTCTTCCCTTGGTTGGAGAGCGCATGCTCACTACTCCTCCCTCCTCTGGCCCACCTGGCTCAGGTCGTTAGGAGGGAAGGGGTCTCGCCCACCCTCGTGAGATTTCAGGTGGCTCCCATCAGCGACTTTACCCACAGGTGCCAGGGCTCCAGGGAAGAGGGCCATAAAGGGCCTCAGAGGGAAGCGAGCAAAGAGTAATGTGTCCTGACTGAGGGACAACTGGGAGCCCAGGTCACCAGTATGCATTAGGTTCTTGCCTCCCAGGAGGAGAAAGATCAACACCAAGTATTAAAAACTATTGGCAATAATTATAGGTCTTGAAATGCCTAACGCAGTGAAGAAAAACCTAAAAATTTGGTTTTGGCTAGATATACACTACCGATTGGGGCTTCTCCTGTGGCTCAGCTGGTAAAGAATTCGCCTTCAATGCGGGAGACCTGGGTTCAATCCCTGGGTTGGGAAGATACCGGGAGAAGGGAAAGACTACCCACTCCAGTATTCTGGCCTAGAGAATTCCATGGACTGTGTAGTCCATGGGGTCGCAAAGAATCGGACACGAGGGAGCGACTTTCACTTTCACACTACGGATTGTATTAAAATCTTCTCCCAATCACCACTTATTCTATTAAACACAAAGTATAATGAAATTAACTTATCAGAAGTGATGTTTGACAAAGAAACTTACTCTTAGGGAAAAATTATAATCAGATATTAAACATCTGTGTGGTTAATTTTGCTTGGATGACACCCGTGGCCAGTGTTTTTTCCTTGGTATAACCTAAAATATAATAATGTTTTAAATACAATATATATAGTATTAGCTGTAGACTTTTCCTCTGCTTTGCTAGCTTATGTTAGCCCAATAAAATCTGACAATGGAATTTTTTTAAAGTAATGTTTGAGTTCCTTGAGTCATACAGCAAATTTCCACTAGCTATCTATTTTACATATGTTAGCATAAATACTTTGATGCTACTCTCGCCCTTCATTGCCCCCTCTTCTTCCTCTCCCCAGCACTTGTCCACAAATCTGTTCTCCTAGAGGGGTGGGGTGGGAGAGAGGTTCAAGAGGGAGGTGACATATGTACACCTATGGCTAATTCATGTTGATGTATGGCAAAAATCAGACCAATATTGTAAAGCAATCATCAATTAAAAATGAATGTAATTTTAAAAAAAGTGATGTTTGATCATTTGTACCAGCTTTCTTAGTTTGCTGCACATGTAATATGATCCCCTCACAGGCTCCCAACTATTTGCTGATACCTCCAAATCTTTACCCACCTTTAGATCCACAAGTGCCTATCAGCAGCCTCCCCTCTGATGTCAGCACATGGAAAGTCAATGTGGTAAACCAATGGGGGCACCAGCACCCATTCAAGTGTAAGAGTAGGTGTCAGCAGACTGACAGGATCCTCCCTGCCCAACAACAGCACCACCTGACTCCATACACCTGAACCCTTGGCTACTATCTCTCATCTGCATGCACATTAGCACTGGCCTCCAGGTTTGCTACCCTTAAAAAGGCAGAGCTAGCTTTCTAACGTTCATACTAGAGCATACATCATTTACGTGTTCTGAATAGCTTCCTCAGTGTTAATCAACTTCTTTAGCATCAAACAAAAGTCCTTTCACAATCAAACCCCTACTTTTTCTCCAGCCCAGTATCCTCTGTTGTTTTATCCGCTAGGAGTAACTAATTATCTCTGGGGAGTCTCTTTCTTTATTTCACTCTTTCTTTTTCACAGGCCACACGCACTGCTGAAAATGAGAGGGCTGGTTCCAGTTCAAAGCCTTTCACCGACCTGAGCGCTGAGCCAGAAGTTCTACATCTGCAGCCTATTAGCTCTCCAGATAGCATTTTGTTATTCTCCTTGCAGCAGGAAAAACAAACAGCTGTCCCTCCCACAGTCTCTGCCTTCCTCCCAAGGTCGAAGAGGTTCTCCCCGAGGTGACCCCCTGCGACCCCATGGAGTTCCTTCCTCTGCAGTGGCCTTGTCCTCCCAGTTGTCTAGTCTGGTCACCACCCTCCCGTTTCTGGCAGTTTCTGATAAATTACCTCATTCCCCATCCCCCTCTTCCTGTTCTGTCTTGCTCTTCCCAGGTCCTAGACCCAGTGCTTCACAACGGATGCCAGTTGCCAGAGATTTCCACGATTGTTTTCTCCGAAAGCATGGAGGACGTTCATTGTGGGCCACTTTCAGCATCACTGTCAGGGGGCAACTTCAGCTTTAGGGAGGAGGTTGCAGATGTGATTTGGGGCTTTGGCTTCTCTCCCTATAATCTGCATTGGATCTCTCCCAAGCCATCCCTAGCAGACAGAATCGATGTGGAGACTGTGTTCACAGTACAGATACAGCTACCCTTTCAACCAGACTGCCATCCATAAGCCCCTAAATGTAAAATTTGGAACTGGCACAGACTGGCAATCTGGAATGCTGCTTAGTTTTTGGCATTGGGCTCTCTTAGAGGAATTTCTTCCAAGACTGGAGTTGCCTGTAGGAAGTAAGCTAATTTAGCACCTCTCTGGGTGAGCCACTCTTAGCTGCTTCTTCATTCCTTTTTGTGATGTTGAATCGTGACCCAGGCCCATTGATTCCAGTGGTGTCCAAAACATAGCACCAGCCCCTTGTGGCTATGTGAAATATGGTTGTCGTTAATTGAGATGTGCTGGAAGCATACACACTGTATATTGAAGACTTAGTATCAGATGATAAAAAACATTGTTAATTACATGTTGAAATGTTAATATTTTAGATATACTTCATTAAAATATCTTACTACTGTCAAATTCATTTACCTCTTTTTATTTTTCAAATGTGCTACTAGAAAATTTAAAAGTATATGTCACCTGCATTATATTTCTTAAAAAATTTTTTTTAATTGAAGTATAATTGCTTTACCATGTTAAGTTTCTGCTGTATAATAATGTGAACTGTATTATATTTCTATTGGACAATGCTAGACTAGACCTTGGCTCAGTCTTAAATGTCTTATACCTTCCAAAGGCTTCCAGTGTATGCTGTGTGTTCCCTTTTTTCCATCCCTGGCAATGCTTAAATGAATAATTAGATGTCTTGCTGATATACCCCAAATTTCTATCCACATTGTCCCCAGGTGGCAATGGGGAAAGTATGTAAACTGACTCACAGGGCAACCACAGATATTCAGAGCTCTAGTAGTGACTGAGTTAATAGAGCTTTCTTTTTTCCCTTCTCACACTTATTTTGAAGAATAAAACACTGAATTCCTTATAGCTTAAAATCACACAACATCAACACTTATTCATAAGCATTATAGCATTACAAAACAGAGAAATACTGAAAAAGCAAACATACTTGGCTACTCAGTTTTCATCACTGAGATTTTGGTCATCCCATTGGAGCTATTTCATTGTCTTCAAGTCTAGAAGTTTATGCTACACTCTGGCCTAATGCCCAGTAATGTGGTATTAACCACATCATTCATTGATCTGGATTCTGTTTTTAAGTATAGCATTCATGAAAATCCTGTTTGTTTAAACAGATTATCCTTAGCTCACTGTGTTCAATACCTCTTACTAACTGAAGAAAATATACTTGAGTTTCTGATTTATAAAATATATATATTAAAGAAAACACAACTCTCAGGCAGGTATGGGGTGTGCCTTGATAGTCATTATTCTTCATAAGAGAACTTAAATCAGAATCTGAACAATGAATTCAGATCAGCCTACAGCTGATCCTCAACAGCCTACAGCTATGGCTTTAATAACTGGTTAGCTTCCCAAGGAGAACACTCTACTCCAGAGTTTTGTGCCTGCTCTTGGCCTTTCAGTCCCTGGGCCATCTGAAGGTTCTCCCAACCCTCTCCTCTCTGGAGACTGAGAGTCAGCAACTGATCAACAGCTCTGGGCTTCAAACAGCTTTCTCTGCTTTTGGCTAGGGCTTCTCTGGTGGCTCAGACGTTAAAGAATCCACCTGCAATGTGGGAGACTTGTGTTTGATCCCTGCGTTGGGAAGATTCCCTGGAGAAGGAAATGTCAACCCACTCCAGTATTCTGGCCTGGAGAATTTCATGGACAGAGGAGCCTGGCAGGCTACAGTCCATGGGCTGCAAAGAGTTGGACAGGACTGAGCAACTTTCACTTCAAGAACCCACCTGCAGGAGACTTAAAGAGATGCAGGTTCTATCCCTGAATCAGGAATATCCCCTGGAGGAGGGCATGGCAACCCACTCCAGTATTCTTGCCTGGAGAATTCCATGGACAGAGGAGCCTGGTGGGCTAGAGTCCACGGGGTTGCAGAAGTTGGACACGACTGAAGAGACTTAGCATGCACACACACACTATCCTGAACATAACTTCACTGGAAGGAATACCAATCCTTCTAACAAACCAAAAGATCATCGATGGTCTGTTTATCTTTATATAAAAAGGAAGCTTCTAAGGATGAATATGTATGTGCTCAGCCTGTGTTTGTTTTTATGTATTATTTGTGTAAAAAGTACTATAAATCTATTACAATACAGTATATATAGCTCATTGTGTTAGCTGGGTACCTAGGCTAACTTGCCTTATGAACAAATTGTGAACTTATGAATGTGCTCTCAGAACAGAACTCGTTTGCATGTAGGGAACTTATTGTAGTCATGTTTATCAAATATTTATGTGTTGGGAAGTGAACATATTAAAAATGTATACAAAGTCCCTGTTCTCAAACTGCCTAAGTGTGTAGGAGAGAATTATGTAAACAAAGCAGAGCGAAAGGCAATTCATGCTGCTGCTGCTGCTAAGTCGCTTCAGTCGTGTCTGACTCTGTGCAACCCCATAGATGGTAGCCTACCAGACTCCTCCATCCCTGGATTCTCCAGGCAAGAACGCTGGAGTGGGTTGCATTTCCTTCTCCAATGCATGAAAGTGAAAATGAAGTTGCTCAGTCATGTCTGACTCTTTGAGACCCCATGCGCTGCAGCCTACCAGGCTCCTCCATCCATGGGAGTTTCCAGGCAAGAGTACTGGAGTGGGTTGCCATTGCCTTCTCTGGCAATTCATGCTGCTATGTACCAAATGCCAAGCCCACAGAACCCTTGCGCTGGTCCAAAGGAGGAGTGATTTTTCAAGTGGACATTAACAGTTGCAGAGAAACTGTCAGTGATTAGGGACTAGAGGGTGTCCTGGTTTGGGGGGAGAGGAGGGTGCCTGAGTGGGGTACAACGGAAGGTGGAACTCATACATTAAGCTGGGGACAGACTGCATTTCATGCCAATGGGTTTGGGCTCCTTGCTTCTGCCTCTGGGGAGCTTTCAAAGGGTTTTTGGCAAAGTAACCTGATCAGATTTGTCTCCTAGAAAGGAAGCACAGGTGTGGGAGGGATGGACTGCATAGGATGGATAGCAGATGAAGGGACTGGGAGAACCCAAACAGGCGGCTGATTTAGTGGTAAGTTTTAATGCTCAAGAAAAATACATAGGAATCTACTGAAGCCCACTATTCAGAATGAGGTCCTGATATTCTAACATTTAGTTTGTCTGTGTTAGTTGCTCAGTTGTGTATGACTCTTTGTGATCCCATCGACTATAGCCCACCAGGCTCTGTCCGTGGGATTCCCCAGGCATGAATACTGGAGTGGGTTGTCATTTCATTCTCCAGGGAATCCTCCAGACCCACGGATCAAAAACCTGGGTCTCCTGAACTGCAGGCGGATTCTTTACCACTACACCACCTGGGAAGCCTACAACACAGTTCAATATCCTTTATAAAAGGGATGTGTCTGCCATGTTGGACAGCAAAGCAAGGACTTCCTGTACAGGGAGACATGGTGAGGGCTAGCTACTGCCTGAGCTGGTAAGCACTGGAAGGGTGGGAACAGGGAGGAAAGGGGTCTGCACCCCATAGATTAAAACTACAGTCTTGATTTTAACAGAAACAGGGCTAGAACAATACACTCCCAGCACTGATAGGGGTTGGGGTGTTGGATTCCCTTCTAACTGGGAAACTTCCAAGTATCCAGAGGAAGGATGAAAAGACACTTAGTTCTGAATTAAAACCTGCAACTCCTTTCATCATAGAAGCAATGTTATAAATACATTATATGGCAGGCCTCTTGAATGAATTGTTCTTCAGTTGCTCAGTAGGTCTCTTTGCAACCCCATGTATTACAGCACAGTAGGCTTCCCTGTCCTTCACTATCTCCCAGAATTTGATCAAACTCATGTCCATTGAGTCACTGAAGCCATCCAACCATCTCATCCTCTGTCGCCGCCTTCTCCTCCTGCCCTCAATTTTTCCTAACATCACGATCTTTTCCAATGAGTTGACTCTTCGCATAAGGCAGCCAAAGTGTTGGACCTTCAGCATCAGTCCTTCCAATGAATATTCAAGGTTGATTTCCTTTAGGATTGACTGGTTTGATCTCCTTGCTGTCCAAGGGACTCTCGAGAGTCTTCTCCAGCATTACAGCCAGAAAGCATCAGTTTTTCGGTGCTCATCTTTCCTTATAGTCCAACTCTCACATCCATACATGACAATTGGAAAAACCATAACCTTGACTAGATGGACCTTTGTTGGCAAAGTAATGTTTCTGCTTTTGAATATGCTGTCTAGGTTGGTCATAACTTTCCTTCCAAGGAGTAAGCGTCTTTTAATTTCATGGCTGCAGTCACCATCTGCAGTGATCTTGAAGCCCCCCAAAATAAAGTCTGACACTGTTTCCACTGTTTCCCCGTCTATTTCCCATGAAGTGATGGGACTGGATGCCATGATCTTCGTTTTCTGAATGTTGAGCTTTAAGCCAACTTTTTCACTCTCTTCTTTCACTTTCATCAAGAAGCTTTTTGGTTCCTCTTCACTTTCTGCCATAAGGGTGGTATCATCTGCATATCTCAGGTTATTGATATTTCTCCCGGCAATCTTGATTACAGCTTGTGCTTCTTCCAGCCCAGCGTTTCTCATGATAACTCTGCATAGAAGTTAAATAAGCAGGGTGACAATATACAGCCTTGATGTACTCCTTTTCCTATTTGGAACCAGTCTGTTGTTCCATGTCCAGTTCTAACTGTTGCTTCCTGGCCTGCATACAGATTTCTCAAGAGGCAGGTTAGGTGGTCTGGTATTCCCACCTCTTTCAGAATTTTCCACAGTGTATTGTGATCTACACAGTCAAAGGCTTTGGCATAGTCAATAAAGAAGAAATAGTTTTTTGTCCTTTATTGTGTCCATCTTGAATGAATAGCAAGTCTGAAATCTAGTCCATTTATATACTATTACACTGTCTTCTGGATAGTTTATTAACAAATAGGTTTTGGGAACATGATTTGTCTGTAAAGTAGAGATTCTCTGCAGTTGAATTTATAATCATGCTATGTCATCTGCTATAAATTCAAGGTCATCTTGAGAATTCTTTGTGTTGTTGCAAAGAACTGTATCAGGAGCTATCACCAAGGATAATGGCTTGGAAACAGTTCTATTTGAAAAATAAGTCACAGTTTTTGGTTNTGTTGGACCTTCAGCATCAGTCCTTCCAATGAATATTCAAGGTTGATTTCCTTTAGGATTGACTGGTTTGATCTCCTTGCTGTCCAAGGGACTCTCGAGAGTCTTCTCCAGCATTACAGCCAGAAAGCATCAGTTTTTCGGTGCTCATCTTTCCTTATAGTCCAACTCTCACATCCATACATGACAATTGGAAAAACCATAACCTTGACTAGATGGACCTTTGTTGGCAAAGTAATGTTTCTGCTTTTGAATATGCTGTCTAGGTTGGTCATAACTTTCCTTCCAAGGAGTAAGCGTCTTTTAATTTCATGGCTGCAGTCACCATCTGCAGTGATCTTGAAGCCCCCCAAAATAAAGTCTGACACTGTTTCCACTGTTTCCCCGTCTATTTCCCATGAAGTGATGGGACTGGATGCCATGATCTTCGTTTTCTGAATGTTGAGCTTTAAGCCAACTTTTTCACTCTCTTCTTTCACTTTCATCAAGAAGCTTTTTGGTTCCTCTTCACTTTCTGCCATAAGGGTGGTATCATCTGCATATCTCAGGTTATTGATATTTCTCCCGGCAATCTTGATTACAGCTTGTGCTTCTTCCAGCCCAGCGTTTCTCATGATAACTCTGCATAGAAGTTAAATAAGCAGGGTGACAATATACAGCCTTGATGTACTCCTTTTCCTATTTGGAACCAGTCTGTTGTTCCATGTCCAGTTCTAACTGTTGCTTCCTGGCCTGCATACAGATTTCTCAAGAGGCAGGTTAGGTGGTCTGGTATTCCCACCTCTTTCAGAATTTTCCACAGTGTATTGTGATCTACACAGTCAAAGGCTTTGGCATAGTCAATAAAGAAGAAATAGTTTTTTGTCCTTTATTGTGTCCATCTTGAATGAATAGCAAGTCTGAAATCTAGTCCATTTATATACTATTACACTGTCTTCTGGATAGTTTATTAACAAATAGGTTTTGGGAACATGATTTGTCTGTAAAGTAGAGATTCTCTGCAGTTGAATTTATAATCATGCTATGTCATCTGCTATAAATTCAAGGTCATCTTGAGAATTCTTTGTGTTGTTGCAAAGAACTGTATCAGGAGCTATCACCAAGGATAATGGCTTGGAAACAGTTCTATTTGAAAAATAAGTCACAGTTTTTGGTTTTGCTAGAATAAAACTTTATTTATGGTGTCAAGATTTTTAAAAATGGTTTTATATTTTAAAGTATGCAATAAAATTCGATACATTAATCTTGGTAATATTTTCCCATATCAGAAGATTTTAGAAAACAATGTCAAGTGGCTTATAATTCAAAAATGTTGTTTGACTTGATAATTCTCTGGAATTTCAGATTATAAATAAAAAACAAAAACAAAACCATTTAAATTAGGATGAAATGCATTTGTAATACAATTTTATATCTGTTAAAATTTGATTACAGAGAAAATATAGGCTAAAATTATGTGCTTATAAGTTCTAAAAAAAATATGACATCCTTGCTTTAAGAAAATGACCCTATTTACTTCCAGCTGTAGAATGTGTTTTGAGATACTTTGCTTTTTGGGATGAGGGGCTGTGTTGCTTGATACAGGGTCCTTTCAGACCACCACTGCATACCTCGAAAATGAAGCAGATGCTGGTCTGTGGCTGGGTGCTGGTTGGAGTGCCTGGTCTTATTAACACACTCTTTTATCTGAGTCGCAAAATCATCCAAGTGAATGAATCAGATGAAAAGCAAGCTATATATTTTCTCAAGCTCTGAAATCTGCCATATTTGACAGAAGTGATATTTAAACAACCACATGGTAAAATCCGTTTTTAACAAAAGCAGTTTTCACGTTCAGTTCTACATAATGAGAACATTCCAAAATGCATTGGCCCATCTTAACATTACTTTGCTCATGTAGAGAAAATGAATTCTGATGGTAAGATCCATATACAGATAAAAATATATATACATATATTTGTACATATTCAATACCAGAGATGATCCTTCCCTGTCTGTTAGCAGTCAATTCATGTTTAAATGAAGAGATTTCTCTTTGGGAGTGTGGTTCATGTTCACACCTGATTTGACAAAATCTGATGGCTGGCACAAAGTACCTTCTGAATGTATGAGGCTTTACAGAGCATCTCTCTGGAACTGACAACAATCTTACAATGAGAGCATGCATACATGGTTATTTTCCTTTGACAGATGAAGAACCAGGAACCCAGAGAGGTGAAGTATGTTGCTTCAGTTTAAACATTTGGTAAGTGATAAAAGCAGGGTGTTTTCCCTGAATGCTGGTTAACACAGAAGAAGATAAGACAGAGCGTGCATGGATCTGTGAATTACTTTCTCTAAGCTGGGCTGCTGATGCGATGTTTGCAAAGTGGCTTTGCTTCTGTCACTTATGAGATCCCTACCAGGTGCTGAAAAGTACACATGGTATTAGACCCCAGTAAACTGTAACCAACAGCCAGATACACTTTTTACACCTCTTGGAGTGTGTGTGTGTATATTTAAGAAGACATAACATATATTTATAATTATCCCTAAATGACCAAAATACCATATTGAGAAATAGCTTGAACTTTTTTCAAGAGCATTTTTCTATACAATCATTCCAATACAGGTATAAAAGATATAAATACAGCCTTGGCACACTTTACCTTTACAGGTGCACTGGAACACTTTCCCTTTTGCCTTATTCTGCTCACCCTGACTTTCAATTGTTTCAAAATTCCTTTACACATCTCTAAGTTCCTTGAGGATGGGGATGGATTTCTTTGAAGCTGACAACTCTCACCTTTTGGCCTAGACAGAGCTATGCATATCACAGGCATTCAGTAAACCTTTGTTGAATGCACGCACAGGATTTTTATGTACTTCTATTTAGCTAAAGTAGAAGTCTATCTCTAGCATTTTGCCTAAAGAGTTCTGGATTTATAGCAAAATATTTTCATAGTAAACAGTTTTTTAGAAAGCATAAGAAACATGGTAATAAATTTAATACAAATGATGCACTGTAACTATTCTTTGGTAATCTTTAACAAATTATTTGGTTTTTTTGACTAAAGTGACATACTAAAAATATAAAAATGCAACTACAGAAATTAGCTTAATCTGTAAACATAATAAACCCTGTAAACATGTAAGTACTACATAACTGTGCAAGTGTAAAGAATGACTAGTAAAGGCAAGTATTATACATTTAACTTAGTTCTTCAAGGCATATTTAGGAATACTGCTTTGTCGAGCTTTAGTTTGAAGAAGGAATTCTTTTAACTAAATGAAAACAGTAAAGAGTAATGGCTGTATCAATGAGCCATAGGATATACAGGCAAGAGGGAGGCACTGATACCTTTCAACCTTCGCAAATCTGAATTTGCTTCACATGTCCTATGAACTACCTTGTTTAGTAAAACCGCGTACTAACAAAAGCCAAATACTTTTAAAATGAAGAAGTAAACAGCTTTTTGTAAGCGAATCAGTTGACTGAAAATATAGGTAACACACTTTGCAAGATTTTTCCAAAAACCTGCTACTGCACGTGCAGTAGGCAGGTCTAAAAAATAATAACTAGCTGCAGGCAGCACTGAATATATTGTCGTGTACTCAGTATTGAAGTTTTTTTCCCCAAATTTCAGTTCTCCTTCTCAAAAAAAATCACACTTTTCACACATGTCACTTATCACAGGTATTCACAGTTATCATTTCAGTAGTTTAAGAAAGAACTGCCTGGCAAACACTGTAAAAGAGGTAAATCCAAGGAAAAAACTCATGTTTTCAGGCACACAGGACTTAAATCCTTGAGTGTGAACTCAAAATAGAACAAAGCAACTAAGTAAATGCAACACATTACTAAAATGAATGAAATAATGGAAAAGTTGTCATACTATCTCTTCTAATTCGTCGACATGATTTTCTCCAATATCTGAGAAGCATCAATGGCCAAGGATTAGTAGTTCCCTGGAAAATTTTAAGTCAAGATTTTGCTTTAAAAAAAAGTGGCAGTAAAACACCATAAATGGTTACTTAAAATCTAATCAACGCCATCAAAACCCTGAGTGTTCTCAATGGCCATCTGAAGTTTATCCCATAATTCTTCAAATGATTCATAGGGTGGCAAGTCTAGGCGATTAAAGCTGAAAGAACAGAGAGAGCCTGGTTATGATGGACAATGACAAAGTGACAAAGCAAGTTCCCAGGGCAAACTATTCACAGTGCAGCTATTTGTGACAGAACGTTCCAACAACAGGAAAAGACCTTTTCTCCTCAGGGAGAAGGAAGGTCTAGGATTGGACTCAAGGTGTGGACTCTTCATGACTTCTTGGTGGTGACCTCTCACCTCCACCCTGACCTCCAAATGTTTGGGTTCCTGTCATTTGAACCTTCAAGAGGGAATGTTCTAGCTCTTTGTGGAATGGCTTATCATTCACGTGATGGAGGCAACATATCATCAACAGTTCAGACGTGTCTCTCCAGCATTCAGCTACCCAGACTTAAAGCCCCAGACTGCCTGGTAAAGAAATAACTGTTCCAGAGTTAGTCTTACTGTCTCTCCATCCTCTCCCTCCAACCCCCACCTCCTTATCTGCCACCAACACAGCACAGAGGGAACTAGACCTTCTGTGTCTAGACTGAGAGAGGACCTTCTCTCTCTGAAGACTTGGTTCTCTAGAGTCAAAGAAACTGCTTACCAGGTATGAGCTCTTGGCAGCTTCTCAGGTGTGCCCCACTGCTCAACTGTAAACGACTGTGGTCCGTTTGAGCCTACAAGGAAGAAAAGTTACTTTGGTTTCATTTAGCCTTTATAGGAGCTCCTGAACATTTCACAACTCACTTTTGCTAATGCAGAACTTAAAACACACAGATAATTCATCTAGTTTCTTTAAATTCGAGAGAAATAATGCTGTCTTGGGCTGATGACTTTACTGTCCAGCCACGAAATGAGGATTCCTATCAGTTCGTCTGTGGTCAAGGTATCACTCTGACCTGGAGGGCATGTCTAATGGGACTTTTGCTGTTCCCCAGCCCTGCATTCTCATATACTACCTCTATCACAGGTACACAGAAAATGGGCATTTTTTTGAGTCTCACAAAAACAGCTTTAATTTTTTTGATTATTTTCTCTATTGCTTTATTTTTTTTTGCAGTAAGATTATATAATGAAAGCTGTAAAGATCACCTGAAATTCCACTGTTAAATCTAAGTAAACATCCTATCATTAATCTTTTTCTGCATATGCATAGAATTTTATGTGCATGGGATCATTTATACATGCTACATTTTTCTCTTATTATGAACATTCTTTTTTCTTCAAAAGAAAAAACTCCAACCTTTTCCCTCCTTTATTCAGTTATTCCTTTTGANCACCTGAAATTCCACTGTTAAATCTAAGTAAACATCCTATCATTAATCTTTTTCTGCATATGCATAGAATTTTATGTGCATGGGATCATTTATACATGCTACATTTTTCTCTTATTATGAACATTCTTTTTTCTTCAAAAGAAAAAACTCCAACCTTTTCCCTCCTTTATTCAGTTATTCCTTTTGAATTCTCAACGTCCTCCAACCTCCCAGGTCATCAATACTAACAACGTGATGACTCACCTTCCTTACTTTTCTCTATGTCTCAGACTCATATCCAGATATGTGTGTGAGAGTATAACTGTCAGAAGCAGTACTAAAAATACTATTTTCCATACTACTGTTTTCTCAAAAAGCACTGCTGTTCACACATCACCCATCACAATTATATCTACCATTAAAATTTCAATACTTTTGTCACCGTATTTTCTACAACATGGAATCATATATATTTTCGTGCCTCTTGATTCTCTCACCTGAACACTCCATTTGAAAAACTCCCTATTAAGTCAACCAATATAAATGTAACACGCTTCTTCTTTCTTGGGGGGCTAAGCCACACTTCATATGGGATGCCAGTTCCACAAACAGGGCTCAAGCCTGAGTGGAAAGGATCAAACCCCTGCTGTGGAAGTGTGAACTGCCAGGGAAGTCCCCGTAACATACTTTTTATTGGCTGGATAATACTGTATTGTAATATTAACATTCTGAAGCAACTTCTACTTCTTTTGTAAATCCATAAGAATTTGTAGTCTAACACTAATAACTCTGGACCTGTGTATGAGATAGTGTGTTAGTCGCTTAGTCATGTCTGACTCTTTGAGGCCCCATGGACTGTAGCCAGCCAGGTCCCTTTGTGTATGGAATTTCCCAGGCAAGTATAGCTATTCCTTTCTCCGGAGGATCTTCCTGAATCAGAGGTTAAAGCTGGATCTCCTACATCATAGGCAGATTCTTTACCATCTGAGCCACCAGGGAAGCCAGTATGTGAAATATCTCCTCCAAATTCAAAAAAATGCATGCTATCAGTGGGTGACTGTAGGTCTGGGCTGCATATAAGAGAACAGTGGAGCTAGAGATGGGGGGGGGGGTGCTTGCCCTGCTTTGATTTTCTCTACTGACTGGATAAAGAGCAGGAGGAGAGAATGGAATGTGAGTCAGGGAAACTACTGGAAAGACAAATCCAGTCAGGTGGGGAATGAGCATGTTGTTGAGTGGCAACTCAATAGTCTCATCCTTCTCTGCCTGACAGGTTCTGCAAACAGATGTTCAGTTAAGCTTAACAAGGAATCCACATAGGCCAAGGAGGGGATAGAAGGGTTCTGATCTTGGCTATACCTCCTCTGAAAGAGTTGTTTTTCTTGATATCTTTTAAAGCAAGTACATGCCATTCCAATAAACAGAATATTTAACTGTGTTTATTCCATTCTTTCCCCCAAATGTATTCTACTATGATACAGTCTGTATTTTGTTGTACACTTATTAACACCCTGTGGAACTTTATATGCTGTCTATCTTAAACCATCATACCACGGCAATGTTTTTTCTGTAACAGAATGCAAAGTGGGAATCAAATTTAAAATTCAAGAATGGAAAGTAACTTGAATCATTTCCTACATTCAGTTTTCTCTTTTGCTATCTTACTGAGAGTCCCCTGGACTGCAAGGGGATCAAACCAGTAAATCCTAAAGGAAATAAACCCTGTATATTCATTGGAAGGACTTCTGCTAAAGCTGACGTACTTTGATGCTAAAGCTCCAGTACTTTGGCCATCTAACGTGAAGAACTGACTGACTGGAAAAGATCCTGATGCTGGGAAAGACTGAAGACAAAAAGAGAAGAGGGCAGCAGAGGATGAGAAGGTTAGATAGCGTCACTGACTCAGTGGACATGAATTTGAGCAAACTCCGGGAGACAAGGCAAGCCCGGCATGCTGCAGTTCATGGGCCTGCAAAGAGTAGGATGTGATTTAGCAACTGAACAAACAGCAGCAACTAAACAGAAGGTGTACATGTATTTTGATCTTCTGCAGTGTATCTAACTGTAATCATTTAAAACTATGAATTCTTTTTAATTAATTAAATATTTGTATACATGAAAGAAGACTGAAGACTAGTCAGTCATGAAAAAGACAACTGGCATCAGCTCCATTTTTAAATGATCTAAGGAAAATTCATACCATACAGTTCAGCAAATCCATTCATAGGCACACGGGATGTGCCTGTAACAAACTGAAGTAATCGTATTCTTTTTTCTGAGTCCATCATTAAAACAGCCTGCATAAAATAAAAGCAGCATTTAGGAACATCACTGGAAAAAATGTTAACAAAATTACTCTGAAAAATATGTTACCAGAGTTTAGTTAGAGCCTAAATCATCACTTATGAAATGTGCATGTTTCCTTTACTTCAAGTTGGAAATATGGTGGTTTACAAAGTTCTTGAGACTCCATTTCCAAGGCTTCATGGTAACTATTTAGAATGGGGTTATAGCCTAACAAAGTGACAAACTTCCTCTTGGATATGACTATGTGGCTTTTTAAAAATGATATTTACTGGCATATCCATTTCTGTATCACATTCCAAGGGGCCAAGTAGGAGTCCCAGAGAATACACTGCAGGTTACAAGTTCCCTTGAAGAATCCCTTCTTTAGTAAGGACCCAAGAGCCTATCTCTCTCAGCTAACACTGCCACTTACTACATTTTACTTATCTACAAATATGTATGTATGGAGGTAAATGTATATGCTGCTGCTACTGCTAAGTCACTTCAGTCGTGTCCAATTCTGTGCGACTCCATAGACGGCAGCCCACCAGGCTCCCCTGTCCCTGGGATTCTCCAGGCAAGAACACTGGAGTGGGTTGCCATTTCCTTCTCCAGTGCATTAAAGTGAAAAGTGAAACTGAAGCCGTTCAGTTGTGTCTGACTCTTAGCGACCCCATGGACTGCAGCCCACCAGGCTCCTCCATCCATGGGATTTTCCAGGCAAGAGTACTGGAGTGGGTGCCATTGCCTTCTCCGAAATGTATATAGTACAAAATAAAAAATAATTTTTGTGGGGCTATATACTGGGTTGGCCAAAAAGTTTATTTGGTTTAAAAGTAAAATTTAAAAACATATTTTTCATTTTTACTAAGAACTTAATTGAATAACATATTCCCTAACTGAGTGGACTTTTTGGCCCACCCAGTATATTTTTTGCCTTGTCTATATGTGATCCACTAGTATAGGTAAATATGATTGAATCTTATCAAAAAGTATCGTAAGAAAATGGAAGCCTTCTATTACCTTCCAAAACCACTGGATAACTTGATGATTTATGCTGTAGCCATTTTTGTACTTTGTGTGTTCTCTCCAGTCATTCACATCCACATCCCCCAAGCCACACATCAGAAGCTACATAAGAAGAAATGTCAAACTGTAGACAAGAAAAATCAGGGATACAAAAGTCCTGTTTTAAGATAAAAGCGGTATTTCTTACCTCTAGTTCATTTTCATCAAAAATTTTGATGAGATCCTGTGGTATCAGTTCAAAAAATCCCTAGAAGAAAGAATGTATTTAAAACCCTAGTTAGTGGGGTCAATGGACAATTCCATACTTCAGTTTCTGGGTGGGACTGGAGAAATCCCATACCCACACAGATTCCTACCCCTATATGGTTCATGGGCTATTTAACTGACATTTCAGTGTCAGCAAGAAAGTACACGTCTGTTCTCCCATTGATTCCTCAAAGTGGCTATTTTCAAACTACCCTACACCTTTCAAGCTTCCTTCTTCTCCATGTCACCCTTTACAGCAAATAATTTCTATTTGAGAGAGAAAATAAAAGTAGTTCTGCCAGATGGAATTCCCTCCAACATTTTGCACTCCAACTTAGCACCAACATCCATGAGGGTCTTGTCCCCATTGCAGTGGAGAGAGGGACCACTTCCTCTCTGTGCTTCATTTGTTTCCCCAAGGATATCTTCACCAAACCTTTACTAGCTCCTGGTTTGTTTGGTTTTTTTTCTAAGATTTTTTTGGGGATGTGGATTATTTTTCAAGTCTTTATTGAATTTGTTACAATACTGCTTTTGTTTAATGTTTTGCTTTTTGGACACAAGGCTTGTGGGATCTTAGTTCCCCAACCAGGGATGGAACCTGCACCCCCTGCATTGGAAGGCAAAGTCTTAACCACTAGACCATCAGGGAAGTCCCTATTAACTCACTCTTGATGCATCTGAATTTGTTCAAGCCATGCTGCTGCTACTGTTGCTAAGTCACTTCAGTCGTGTCCAACTCTGTGCGACCCCATAGATGGCAGCCCACCAGGCTCTGCCGTTCCTGGGATTCTCCAGGCAAGAACTCTGGAGTGGTTTGCCATTTCCTTCTCCAATGCATGAAAGTGAAAAGCTAAAGTGAAGTCACTGAGTTGTGTCCAACTCTCAGTGACCCCATGGACTGCAGCCCACCAGGCTCCTCCATCCATGGGATTTTCCAGGCAAGGGTACTGGAGTGGGTTGCCATTGCCTTCTCCGCCCAAATCTCTTTAGTTTCTCTGTAAAACGAAATTAGTGTTCAGTAGTAAATGTTTCAAAATCTTATTTTATTTGGAAATGACCTAACTATTCAATAGACTTCCAACACTTAGCACAACCCTTAGAAATTTAAGTTATGCCAATCTGGAGAGACTATTTTAGACAGATATTTCTAAAGAATAATTATTCTTAGTAGAGTTTATATAAAAGCTCATATCTCATTTACATTTTTTTAGAAGTTTCTTCACTTGAGGTAATTTCCTTGTTGACAAACTTGTAACAGATATAATATTTAACTTATATTAAACCTAAGTACAATGAAAATATTCTACTTAATGTTAATTACCCTAAAACATGTCTATATTAGATAGATCAATAAACACACACTAATATCAGGTATTTAATACTGAATATTTCCCAGTTCACATGAACCTGGAAATTATTGTTTAATTTAGAATTATTTGATTTGTAAGTGCTTACCTTTTTTTAAGCCAAATAAATAGAGTTCATTTACAAATTAACCTCAAAAATATTACCCAGAGACAAAGACATACCAAGACATATTTAGACAAACACAGTGCGAGATCTAGCTTCATTTTCTAAGCTTAGTCATGAATTAGATAGTACAATATAAAATTTACTAGTTTATAAAAAAAGTTGAAATAAAAAATTTTAAGTCTTTTTCCCTCAGTCTCAGGAGTTAGAGATGGTCTAGATAAGTGTTCCTGAGACCCCTGGTCTCAAGGCACAGGGAAAGCAAATCAAGTTCTAACAAAATGGTGGCAGGTCTACCCAAATGGTGGCCAGACAAAGCAAGTGGCCATCAAAAATCACAACACAGAACACAGAGTTAAAACACACACATAAACCTGGCAGTCCTCATCAGATACTCCCTTAAATACAAGAATACAGTCTCTCAGAAAACCTCCTATAGAGACACAGAACTTCAGATCCAAGTACTAACAGCTTCAAAGATTCAAAGGGAGGAAAGGAAGCCAGGTTGAAAGAAGAAGGGGGAGGAGGCGGGAGACGGGGGCAAAAGGGGTGGCCTCACAGACGTCTCCTGGCACCTGCAGATACCCAGGCGTTATGGGACTTTACCCTGGGCCTCCAGAGAAGGGAGGACTGGAACTTGGCCCTACCAGAAATCAGACCAGACCAGAACCAGAATTTGAGTTCTCAGCCATGAGGAGGTGATCAGTCTCCAATCCTCAGCTCAGGCTGAGGCCCTTCGATCAGATTCCTGCGTCCAGGACCGGGGGACTAGAAAAATGGGGAAGGATAGGAAGGATTAAGAAGAAAGAAAGAGGGAAGGGGAGAGAGGTCAATAAAGTCTCTTGTTCCTTACCCAGTTGGGGCACTCTGGCCAGTTGTCTGCGTCAGGAGGAGACCAGGGACAAAAGGGTCCCAGTGGTCCACTGGCAGCCAAGCTGGCCCCTGAGTACCCTAAGTGATAAGGATGTCAGTCTCAGTGAAGAAGACTTCCGCCAGAGTTGCCATTTGTTGCAGGAAGGGGGACCCCTTCCAGGGCCCCAAACTGGGTCCTTGTAACATTTGGAAATGAATTGTTCGAGGAGACCCATGTGTTCAAGCCATATCTACTTTCAAAACAAAATAAGAAAGCAAACCCCCCTCTTTCTTCTCTTTATATCCATGTTCTGGACAATGTTACTACACATTGCCAAATCCACTTGCTCCCCCTCATCTATCCCTCAACCACTGCAATCTGACCTCTTCACCAATGCTTCCCTGAAACTGTCCTGGAGAAAGTCAAAGACAACTTTGTGGCTACATCCAATTAATACTTTCTAGTTCCCTATCTTATCTGACTTCTCTATACTAGGATAGTGTTGACAATACTTTTGTTCTTGAAACTCTGTCTGCTGTTGATGGTTTTCCTCTTATGTCTCTGCCTTTGCTGATTTTCTCTGTTGTCTCATTTCCTCCTGTCCATTCCTTAAATGCTGGTGTTCCCACATCCCCATGTGTGGCCATCCACTTTCACCATTCTTACCATTCTTTTGAATTTTCCATCTTGTTTAGTCCACAGCTCCAAAGAAAGCAGATAGTCCCCAGATCTCCATCCTTTAAATCACCCTGAGCTATAAATCTCCCTTCCTGAGTATCATTCATGTACATGTATAGCTCTGTTCTCGCTGTCCTGATCATTTCCCCTGGGGTGATTCCAGCACTTGCTCGACTAGCCTCTGCTGCTTATCTTGCCCTCCTCTAGCTTACTATTCATTCATACCACTTCCAGAAAGATCTGAGCCAAATATACACTGAATCTTGGTATTTTATTGTTAGCAGCCTTTAATGCCACCTTTCTTCCTCACTGGACTTCAGAGAAAACACCAAACAAATAGGCCTCTCATCATCTGATTCCTCCCATCTCTCCAGACTTAGTTCACTTCTTACATCCCCGTTGGCTCAGATGGTAAAGAATCTGCAAAGTAGGTGACCTGGGTTGGATCCCTTGGTTGGGAAGATCCCCCGGAGAAGGGAATGGCTACCCACTCCAGTATTCTTGCCTGATGAATTCCATGGTCAGAGGAGCTTGGCAGGCTATAGTCCATGGGGTTACAAAGAGTCAAACACGACGGGGCAATTAACACTTGCATCCTCTCATCCAGTACAACTGCTTGTATTTTCTCTAATGTGTGCCCAGTTTGTCTTATTACTAGACTTTATACGTGTCGCTCCCTCTGCTTGGAACCGTATTTCCTTCTTCTCTGTGGCTGGCCAATCCCTCTACCCCTCCCATGCCCCTGCCCCCACCTCTCCCTGCTCTAGTTTCTACCTCTCTTCTCTACTCACCTAGTACTGTGGGCTTCCCTGGTCCATTTCACCCTTAGATTCTCTGCTCCTTGACAACAGGACTATGTCCTTTTGCCTTGCATAGCACCAGACACACGGTCAGTGCTCAGTATTGAATAAATGAAAAAGTGTGTGATATTTAACAGCAGACTTTTAATTAGCTTAGGAAATGAGTGCTCTGGCAACAGCCTAAATGTTCATCAATTTGGAATTTTTAGTGACTTATGAATTTACACTATGAATAAAATACAGCTACAAAGAAAGGCCAATATATATCTTGATATGTAAAACACCTCCAATAAGTATTTGACAAGAGAAGAAAAGGAGTCACAATCCAATATGTATGGCATGATCCCATTTAGGAAAAGACATAAATGGCATGTTCCAGGGGTTCCCAGGGGCTTCCCTAGTGGCCCAGATAGTAAAGAATCTGCCAGCAATGCAGGAGAGCTGGGTTCAGTCCTTGGGTTGGGAAGATCCGCTGGAGAAGGGATAGATTACCCACTAAAGTATTCTGGGGCTTCCCTGGTGGCTCAGCTGGTAAAGAGCCCACCTGCAATGAGGGAGACCTGGGTTTGATCACTGGGTTGGGAAGATCTCCTGGAGAAGGGAATGGCTACCCACTCCAGTTTTAGGGTATGGAGAATTCCATGGAGTGTATAGTACATGGGGTTGCAAAGAGTCAGACATGACTGAGTGACTTTCACTTTACTTCAGTATGAAAACATGGGCTTCCTTGGTGGCTCAGACAGTCAAGAATCTGTCTGCAATGCAGGAGACCTGGGTTCGATCCCTGGGTGGGGAAGATCCCCTGGAGAAGGAAATGGCAACCCACTCCAGTATTCTTGCCTGGAGAATTCCATGAACAAAGGAGCCTGGCGGGCTACAGTTCATGGAGTTGCAGAGTTGGACACAACTGAGTGAGTAACACTTTACTTCAGTATGAAAACATAATTCAAAATGGTTTTAAAAAGCAAATCACATACTACCTTTTTCTCTGATACAATAAGGCCCCTTTTTTCTCTGATATGATATGGACTGTGCTTTGAAACTATAGGATAGGAAACAAAAGAAAATGAATACCTCTTTAAAAGCAGCCATTTGCTTCTGGATTCGGTTTACAAATCGCCATTGTATTACAAGACTAGAAGAAATAAAACATTTTATCTTTTTCACAGGGAATAAGAAAAGATGTTAAGGTACACATATTTTGGTTAGAAACAAAAATTAAAGACTAGCTAAGTCCAAGGCAAGAACTGAATGAGTGAGCAAAAGTATAGAATTGTTATAGAAAAGAATATTGAGACTCTGACTCTAGAGAAAGAAAAAGAAGATAACAAAGAATTTTCACAGAAAGAAGTACAAAATTATTTCCAATGAAGTATTTACTAAAAATGGTAAAGTATAACAAAATACTTACTAAATATATTCCTTTTTGTTCTTATTGGTGACAACTATTTCTGATCCACCACTTTTCAACTCATGTTGATGTGTCTGAAATTAAGAATGATACCTTGTATGTTATTTTAGTGAAAAAAATAAAGTATACATATTACAGTTATACAAGAAGCCTGGTGTTTTAAATTAAATCCACTCAAAAGCTAAGGAAACTTGAAATACTGGTTTTACTGAAATACATATGGAATGAGTCAAAAGTCAAAGAAGCAGAAATTCTTTCTGAGAGACAGCTTTTGTTATGGGAAAATAAATTTTAAAATAGAATGCAGAAATGTGTTGAGTATATGCATTATTTAATGTCTAAATTTATAAAATTTTGCTTAAGTTATTAAACTTAAGTTCTAAAGCTTCACAATTTATATAAAATTTAAATAAATCAAAATTTACAAACCTGTCCAAAAAGTTCTTCATCTATGACAAACCTGAGGTCCAATTCTGTTGGATCATTTTCAAGAATCCATCTTAATGAATTGTAATACTCACTATCCTAGATGGGATAAATTACATATTTAAAATTTCTGTACAGAAAGAAGATATCTGAATCTGCAAAGAAAGCAGTTGAAGGTCTGAATAACTGGACAAAGATGAAAAGGTCAGATGGATCTCTTTTACACACATACACACAAACACACACGTTACAAAAAGAGATGAATAGTAAGTACATGAGTATAAATACAGATATTGGGACTTCCCTGGCAGTCCAGTGGTTAGGATGCCATACCTCCACTGCAGGGGGGTGTGGATTCCATTCCTGGTTGGGGAAGTAAGATCCAACATGCCACAGGGTGTGGCCAAAAAAATAAAGCATTTATCAATAGCACAGTGCTACTTAAAAGTTTAGAAGTCTATTTCTGTTTGGAAGCAGTGGAGGTACAGATTTTTATTATCTAGTTAAAGGATCAGTTCTGAGATATATCCTAACTTCCATGATATTCAGGAGCTCTCAGGACCAGTCCATATGGCCAACGAGACTGTGTTTGAAATGCTTAAGTAACTCTGAGGAGACTGCTATTTATACTTGGCCCTAAATTGAAGAAAAATCTCAAATTAAATACAGAACCTCAATTTTTTAACTCCAGTAACTATGCAGTGTTATGATTTATAAAGAACTATACTGTTGATGGGCTTCCCACGTGCACTAATGGTAAAGAACCCACCTGCCAATGCAGGAGACATAGGAGCCATCTTCCCAATCCTGGGTTGGGAAGATCCCCTGGAGAAGGGCATAGCAGCCCACTCCAGTATTCTTGCCTGAAGAACCCCATGGACAGAGAAGCCTGGAGGGCTATAGTTCACAGGGTCGCAAAGAGTCAGACACGACTGAAGCAACTAAGCATGCGTGCACTGAATGTACATACTGATAATATGTCACAAGAAAGGGGCTTGGTGCCACAGAAGAGGCCTTGGAATCCACGAGTTCTACACGTTGTATGATGCTATTCAGCACGGGTTATAAGGGTATAGTCAAGGATTTAATTCTGGGTTTCTGTTTCTCTGTAGTAGCCTAATTTCAAAAGTTTGCTTTGGACTGCCAGTTTGAAAACATGTCATTCAGAACAAATGATCACAATTCAAATACTGAAACAAGAGACACTTAAAATCATTGTATATAGCATGCTGAAGTATTTAGGGAGAAATTTACTCATACTTGAAACTTTCTTTGAAATGCATCAAAGAAATAAGATGGATTGATGGATAGGGAGCAGACATGTGGATAAATATGTCATGAAGTAAGTATGGATAAAAAGCCAATTGTGGAATGGGTGGTAGAAATACACATATCCATTGTAAAACTTTTCCAACTCTATGTTAGTAAATTCTCAAAATAAAATGTTGGGGTAAATGTTCATTTACATTCAGAACATCTGTCGATTTCATCATTAAAAAGTAAGTCTTTAAAATATTCAGTTGCCTGTTAAATTATACTTTATATGATAAGTGAAAAAGACATACCACTGACTCCATATCATGAAGTGTTATTGGCTTGTGCAGCATCATCTTATAAAATGGGCGGATGAAAAAACCTTGCAAAAAAATCAAATATATTTAAAATGATTACCAAGCAAAAGAAATCAGATAATTACAAACCAAAAAGTTTTATGCTTAATATTAACGATCTGAGTAAAGTAAATCAGAAAGAGAAAAATAAATATTGTATATTAATGCATATAAACGGAATCTATAAAAATGGTACTGATGAACCTATTTGCAAGGCAGGAATAGAGACAGACATAGAGAACAGATTTGCAGACACAGTGGGAAGGAGAGGGTGGGATGAATTGAGAGAGTAGCATTAAAACACATACACTACCAGGGGGCAGTGCTAAGACGGCAGAGGAACAGAACAGGGAGACCACTTTCTCGCCCACAAATTCATCCAAAGATCATTTGAATGTTGAGCAAATACCACAAAACAACTTCTGGATGCTGGCAGAGAACACCAGGCACCCAGAAAGACAGCCTATTGTCTTCGAAAGGAGGTAGGACAAAATATAAAAAGATAAAAAGAGAGACAAAAGAGTCAGGGACGGTGACCCGTCCCGGGGAGGGAGTCATGAAAGAGAAGTTTCCAAACACCAGGAAACCCTCTCACCGGCAGGTCTGTGGGGAGTAATAACCGGGAGGAAAAAATAAATAAAACCCACAGATTACACGCCTAACTCCAACTCCCAGCAGAGAAGTAGCCCAGAAGCTGGTGTCCACCACCAGCAAGTGGGGGCTGAACAGGGAGGCGCAGGTGGCATTGCTTAGGGTAACAACCGGGCCTCAATGCCCTGAGGGCAATCTGAGGGAGCTAACGTGAGATAGCAACCCAAACTGTGGGACAGCCAGAGAAAGGAAAAAAAAAAAAAAAAAGAGGAAAAGAGAGAGAGAGAGAACTTTCCCGCAAAAAGCTCTAACCTAAGGCACTGCAGGGTTCGCTCACAGAACAAAGAGCGAATACCAGAGGAGAGCTAGTCAGCAAGGGACCGGCTCATCCTCCGGCTCATCCTCCGCCGGAGGCACAGAGGCAGGCAGGTGACAGCCAGAGCCAGAAGGAAAGGGGCAAACTCGGCCCCAGAGATGGCATCCTCTACCAAACTGCAAGTAGGCTTCCAGTTGCTAACCAAGTCTTCCTGGGATCCTGGACAGTTGACATCCACCAGGAGGGTCGCAGCCAAAGATCAGCTCCCCAGAGGAGACACATGGCACACCTGAGACGGCACTCCCACTGCACACCCAGGAAACTGAGCATCTGGGATGAGGGAGGTGATAAGAAGCACTGCCCCACCTGGGGAGTGTGCACTCGCCAAGCACCTGGTTACCTGAGCTGTTCAGATCTGGGAAGGGCACAAAACGCAGGCCCAACCGAATCTGTGCCTTTGTGGAGTACCCGAGAACCTGAACGGCTTAGACCTGGAAAGTACAAGCAACCTAAGGCCGCCTTAGTTCCCCTGCAGAGCAACCTGGAGCCTGAGCAGTGTAGACCAGGAAAGCACACATGCTGTGAGTGGAGGCAAACCCAGTGTGGCCCAGACGCTGCGAGTACTCCCCACACATGCCAGTGATATTTGTTTGCAGTGTTCCTCCCTCCCCGCAGCACACTGAACAAGTGAGCCTAAATAAATGACCACTTTTGCCCCCTTATATCAGGACAGAAGTTACATATTGAAGAGACTTGCAAACAGAGGAAGCCAAAATAAACAAAGAAGAGGGAACCACTTTGGAAGTGACAGGTGCAACAGATTACAACCCTGTAGTTAGCATTGGCTACATTGGAAGGGAACTACAGACTCTGGGGGAGAAGGCAATGGCAACCCATTCCAGTACTCTTGCCTGGAAAATCCCATGGATGGAGGAGCCTGGTAGGCTGCAGTCCATGGGGTCACAAAGAGTTGGACATGACTGAATGACTTCACTTTCATTTTTCACTTTCATGCATTGGAGAAGGACATGGCAACCCCCTCCAGTGTTCTTGCCTGGAGAATCCCAGGGACGAGGGAGCCTGGTGGGCTGCCGTCTATGGGGTCGCACAGAGTCAGACACGACTGAAGCAACTTAGCAGCAGCAGCAGTATAGACCCTGGGAAGAAGTATAAGCTAGAACAAGGAACTATCTGAAACTGAACTGACCCCACACTGCCCTCAACAGCTCCAGAGAAATTCCTAGATATATTTTACTATTATCATTTTTAATTTTTTTATTTTTAAGTTCATTATTCCTTTAATTTTCATTCTTAAAACCTACTATGATCTTGCAAAAAAAAGACCCTATTTTTAAAGCACATTTCATATATATATATTTTTTATAACTTTTACGATTTTGGTTTATTTTTAATACTGTATTTTTCAGAGTCTAACCTCTACTCTAGATTTTTAATCTTTGCTTTTCGGTATTTGTTATCAATTCTGTTCCTTTAAGAATCCAATTGTCAGTACCCATTTTTACTCAAGAGTGTGATGACTGGCTTGATTGCTCTCTCCCTTTTTTGATACTCCTTTTTCTCCTCCAGGTCACCTCTATCTCCTCCCTCCTCCTTCTCTTCTCTACTTAATTCTGTGAATCTCTTTGAGTGTTCTGCGCTGTGGAGAACACTTAGGGAACTGATCACAGGCTAGATTGGTCTCTCTCCTTTTGACTCCCCCCCTCTCCTCCTGGTCACCTCTATCTCCTTCCTCCCTCTTCTTTTCTCTTCTCTATGGAACTCCGTGAAACTCTCTTGAGTGTTCCAGACTGTGGAGAGCAAATAGGGAATTGATTACTGGATAGACTGCTCTCTCCCCTTTTGATACCCCCTCTTCTCCTCCTGGTCACCTCTATCTCCTTCCCCCCTCTTCTCTTCTCCATGTAGCTCTGTGAACCTCTCTGGGTTTCCCCCACTGTGGAGAATCTTTACATCATTAACCTAGATGTTTTATCATTGGTGCTATATGGATGGAGAAGAAAAGCCAGAGCCAGGAGGCTTACATCCAAAACTTGAGAACACCAGAAAACTCCTGACTCCAAGGAACATTAATAGACAAGAGTTCATCCAAAAGCCTCCACACCTACAGTGAAACCAAGCTCCACCCAAGAGCCAACAAGTTTCAGAGCACGAAATACCAAGTTAATTCTCCAACAACACAAGAACATAACCCTGAGCACAAAAATAAAGGTGGCCAAAAGTCACACCAAACTTACAGACACCTCAAAGCTCACTACTGGACACTTCACTGAACTCCAGAGAGAAGAGATCCAGCTCCACCCACCAGAACACTGATGCAAGCTTCCCTAACCAGGAAACCTTGACAACCCACTCATACAACCCTACCCACAGGGAGGAACCTCCACAATAAAGAGGAACCACAAACCTCCAGCATACAGAAAGGCCACCCCAAACACAACAACCTAAACAAGATGATAAGGCACAGAACTATTCAGCAGCTAAAGGAGCATGATAAATGCTCACCAAACCAAACCAAAGAGGAGGAGATAGGGAGTCTACCTGAAAAAGAATTCAGAATAATGATAGTAAAAATGATCTAAAATCTTGAAAACAAAATGGAGTTACAGATAAATAGTCTGGAGACAAGGTTGGAGAAGATGCTAGAAAAGTTTAACAAGGATCTCGAAGAAATAAAAAAGAGTCAATCAATAAGGAATAATGCAATAACTAAGATCAAAAGCACTCTGGAGGGAAGCAACAGTAGAATAACTGAGGCAGAAGATAGGATAAGTGAGGTAGAAGATAGAATGGTGGAAATAAATGAAGCAGAGAGGAAAAAAGAAGTAAAAGAAATGAGGACAACCTCAGAGACCTCTGGGACAATGTTAAATGCCCCAACATTCAAATCATGGGAGTCTCAGAAGAAAAAGACAAAAAGAAAGGCCATAAGACAATACTTGAGGAGATAATAGTTGAAACCTTCCCTAAAATGGGAAAGGAAATAGCCACCCAAGTCCAAGAAACCCAGAGAGTCCAAAATAGGATAAAGCCAAGGCAAAACACCCCAAGACACATATCAGTCAAATTAATGAAGATCAAACACAAAGAACAAATATTAAAAGCAGCAAGGGAAAAACAACAAATAACTCACAAGAGGATCCCCAAAAGGGTAACAGCTGATCTTCAGTAGAAACTGTTCAGGCCAGGAGGGAATGGTAGGACATACTTAGAGTGACGAAACAGAAAAACCTACAACCCAGATTGCTGTACCCAGCGAGGATCTCATTCAAATATGAAGAAGAAATCAAAAGCTTTACAGACAAGCAAAAGCTCAGAGAATTCAACACCACCAAACCAGCTCTTCAGCAAATGCTAAAGAATCTTTTCTAGACAGGAAACACAGAAAAGGTTTATAAATTCAAACCCCAAACAACAAAGTAAATGGCAACAGGACCATACTTAGTAGTAATTACCTTAAATGCAAATGGGTTGAATGCTCCAATCAAAAGACAAAGACTAGCTGAATGGATACAAAAACAAGACCCCTATATATGGTGTCTACAAGAGACCCACCTCAAACCTAGGGACACATATAGACTGAAAGTGAAGGGCTGGAAAAAGATATTTCATGCAAATGAAGACCAAAAGAAAGCAGGAGTAGCAATACTCATATCAGATAAAATAGACTTTGAAATAAAGGCCATGGAAAGAGACATGGAAGGACACTACATAATGATCAAAGGATCAATCTAAGAAGATATAACAATTATAAATACATATGCACCCAACATAGGAGCACCACAATATATAAGGCACATGCTAACAAGTATGAAAGGGGAAATTAACAGTAACACTGTAATAGTGGGAGACTGTAATAACCCACTCACACCTATGGATAGATCAGCTATCCATAGATCAGCTATGGATAGATCAGAAAATTAACAAGGAAACACAAAGTTTAAATGATACAATGGACCAGTTAGACCTAATTGATATCTCTCGGACATTTCACCCTAAAACAGTGAATTTCACCTTTTTCTCAAGTGCACATGGAATCTTCTCCAGGATAGATCATATCCTGGGCCATAAATCTAACCTTGGTAAATTCAAAAAAAACTGAAATCATCTCAAGCATCTTTTCTGATGATAATGCGGTAAAATTAAATGTCAACTACAGGAAAAAAAAAAAAAAACTATTAAAAATACAAACATATGGAGGCTAAACAACACACTTATGAATAACCAACAAATCACAGAAGAATTAAAAAAAATCAAAATATGCATAGAAACAAATGAAAATGAAAACACAACCACCCCAAACCTATGGGATTCAGTAAAAGCAGTGCTAATGGGAAGGTTCATAGCAATACAAGCCCACCTCAAGAAACAGGAGAGAAATCAAATAAATAATCTAACTCTACACCTAAAGCAACTAGAAAAAGAAGAAATTAAGCACCCCAGGGTTAGTAGAAGGAAAGAAATCATACAAATTAGGGCAGAAATAAGTGAAAAAGAAACAAAAGAGACCATAGCCAAAATCATCAAAGCTAAAAGCTGGTTCTTTGAGAAGATAAATAAAATAGACAAACCATTAGCCAGACTCATCAAGAAAAAAAGGGAGAAGAATCAAATCAAAAAAATTAGAAATGGAATTGGAGAAATCACAACAGACAACACAGAAATAGAAAGGATCATAAGAGAGTACCATCAGCAACTATAAGCCAATAAAATGGACAATTTGGAAGAAATGGACAAATTCCTAGAAAAGTATAACTTTTCAAAACTGAACCAGGAAGAAATAGAAAATCTTAATAGACCCATCACAAGCACAGAAATCAAAACTGTAGTCAGAAATCTTCCAGCAAACAAAAGCCCAGGTCCAGATGACTTCACAGCTAAATTCTACCAAAAATTTTGAGAAGAGCTAACATCTAACCTACTTAAACTCTTCCAGAAAATTGCAGAGGAAGGTAAACTTCCAAATTCATTCTATGAGGCCATCATCACCCTAACACCAAAACCAGACAAAGATGCCACAAAAAAAAAAAAGAAAACTACAGGCCAGTATCACTGATCAACAAAGATGCAAAAATCCTTAACAAAATTCTAGCAAACAGAATTCAACAACATATTAAAAAGATCATACATCATGACCAAGTGGGCTTTATCCCTGGGATGCAAGGATTCTTCAATATCTGCAAATCAATCAATGAAATACATCACATTAACAAACTGAAAGAAAAAAAACATNTTTTGGACTCTGTGGGAGAAGGTGAGGGTGGGATGATTTGAGAGAATAGCATTGAAACATGTATACTATCCTATGTGAAATAGATCGGCAGTCCAGGTTTGATGCATGAAGCAGGGTGCTCAGGGCTGGTGCACTGGGATGACTCTGAGGGATGGGATGGGGAGGGAGGTGGAAAGGAGGGTCAGGATGGGGAACACATGTACACCCATGGCTGATTCATGTGAATATAATGAAAAAACTACCGTAACATTGTAAAGTAATTAGCCTCCAATTAAAATGAAAAGAAAAAAAACATATACACTACCATGTGTAAAATAAGATAGCTAGTGGGAAGCTGCTGTATAACACAGGGAGCTCAGCTCAGCTCTGTGGCAAGTGACGGGGGCCGGGTGGGGGTTGGGTGGAANTACCGTAACATTGTAAAGTAATTAGCCTCCAATTAAAATGAAAAGAAAAAAAACATATACACTACCATGTGTAAAATAAGATAGCTAGTGGGAAGCTGCTGTATAACACAGGGAGCTCAGCTCAGCTCTGTGGCAAGTGACGGGGGCCGGGTGGGGGTTGGGTGGAAGGGAGACTCAAGAGGGAAGGGAGATACATACACATACACACACACACACACACACACACACACACACACAGACGACTGATTCACATTGATGTATTGTGGAAACCAACACAACATGTAAAGCAATTATCCTCCAATTAAAAAATACTAACCATCCAACAGTTTGCCATGATAGACTGCCATCCCAGCTACCCGACCAATAAACTTGAAGTAAGAGAGGTGATCTTCATTACACAGTCCAGAATTGGGATTTATCTGTAGGGTATAATTATCCCTGTAAAGACAACCACATTTAAATGCTCCCTTCTATACTTCATATAAAAAGTTTAATATGACAACTAATTGTAAATTGTCTCTGTCTTTTTACAGTTGTTCAACTCTATTACAACCATATTAGACCCCTGGATTTAATGGTTTTAAAAATAGTCATTTTTGTTCAAAAGCTGGAAACAATCCAAATGTTTCTGAAAGCTAATGGATAAACAAATGTGGTATAGACACAGTCTTCAAAAGGAAGGAAATTCTACCACATACTGCTACATGGATAATCTTTCAGAACACTATGCTAATGAAGTTAAAATCAGTTATAAAAGGTCAATTACTGTATGATTCTACTTATACAAGGTACTGAGAATAGTCCAGTTCATAGAAACAGAAAGTGGAATGGTTAATGCCAGGGAATGGGGGAGATCATGTTTAAAGGATACAGTTTCAGTGTGGGATGATGAAAAAGTTCTGGAGATAGATGGTGGTGATGGTTGCACAACAATGAATGCACTTAACATGATAAGAATGGTAAATTTCATGTCATGTATATTTCACTATAACTTTTAAAAGTTATTTCTGAAACAACATTAGTTACCCTCTCCCCTTTTCTGGCACATTGTGACTTACATTTCCCTCCCATCACATTACTCTGTTATTTTCAAAACAGTGATTTTTTTTTTTTTTCTGTAAAGTCATTGTAAAGGTACTTACGTAGCAGAATATTCAAATAACCCATAATAAGGGTTAAACATTTCCTTTGAAATCAGAAAGAACCATTCTCTGGCAACTCCTCCATAATCTAGTCCCTTTTCACCATCAAACTCAATCCACAGTCTAGCCTTGAGGAAGTCTGCTCTCTTGACCCCCATAATCCTCCTGTAAGAGTCCTCAAGAACAGTTGCACGGCGAAGTTTCATTTCAAATTTGTTTGGAATGTCATTCTGAAAATCCAGAGAAGAGAGACTGTTTAAATCAGTTCAACACACATTTCTCTCATGAACGTTATAAAATTCACTGTATTCTATTCCTGTGCCCAAGATCCTTTTTCAGGGATAACAGGTCTAGGTATATTGTCTTGTCTTCCTTCCACAGTATCAAAGAACTCATGCATTTTCTCTAGTTACGTAATAACGAAGACTTCTCATTTTCACTGAAGAAGCAGCTATTGATGGTGATAGTGACACTCACATGAAGGCATTTCATGAGCAGTCATTTCCACCTTAAGATCCAAGAAAGATATTCTGTGACTGGCAGTCAGTCAAGTCACTGCCTGCTATCAATACTTGTCTGCCTGTCAGCTTAGGGTTCTCCCCTGCCCTCCATATTTCCTCTCTGGAGCCTGTCTACTTCACTCATTAACAGGTACTAACTTTTACAGACTGTGCCAACACTGTTCCCAGAATTTTAATGGGTTAACTCATTTACTCCTCATAACAACACTATGAAGAGCCTACTATTATTTTCTTCATTTTATGGATGAAGAAACTAAAGATCCAAGTTAAAAAAGTCTTAGCTTCTGAGCCTCTGTTCTTAATGAATGAGCTACATTGCCTCTTTTGTACATTTATCTTTTGTACATAATTTGCTTATATGACAAATGTAGATAACTATGCTTTTAGGCAGACCTTACTGTAGATTATATAGAAATATATCTGAATATTTTATTTCTGAGTACTTTGTGTGCCATGTTCCAGTGGAAACCATGAAAAGAAAACATGCCATCAACATTCTGTAGAATCAAGAAAAGGAAAGAGGGTTAGCTCTAAATCAATTTCACTCACAAAATACTTAGGAAAAGTGGGGAAGCCCTTAGAAACATAATGATATAAGCAGTTTATATAAGCAATATAAGTATAATATAAGTTTTGTGGAGCAATTAAGCCCATGTGCCACAACTACTGAGGCTGAGGGCTGCAACTGAAGTATGGTATACTTCCTCCCTGTGTAAGCAGCAGAGGAAGTAAACCATAAACAATTTCCTCTGCTGCTTATGCAATTTAAAAAACTGGTAAGACTGGACAAAAGCTATTTTATGATTTTAGACAGTGGGCAAACCACTAGTGCAGGTAAGTGACTCAACAAGCACTTACTCAAGGCCCACTCAGGGCCAGGTCCATGCTATAGGTAGGTACTGCAAAGGGGCCACAGATGGGAGGAAAAGGGAATGAAAACATGGCATAAAATGTGGTCACTTCTTCACAGGGAGTTTACAATGTGGTGTGTGTGTGAGAAACAAATGTAAATGTTACTAATTCTGAGATTTAAGAGGAGAAAAATTGCTAACAACAGAAACAGAAGCAAAGTTTGTAGGCCAAAAAAAAAAAAAAACCGAGCTATTAATTACAAGTGAGACAACCAAGGAGGCTTCGAGAGAAAGTCCTGTTTGTGGGAAGGGAGAGAAGGGCTGAGGAACAGCAAGCAGGGAGAAGGATCCCAGCCATCTGAGAGCTGGATGGTACAGAAGGGGGAGGGGAAGAAGAGAGGGATTCGAGTAGAAGGAATTGCAGAAGCACTCTGAGGCCGCAGTGCAGACAATGTGAAGGCTGCCTAGGAAGAGCTGCTGAGCAGGAAGTCACAGGATCAGACTGCTAGCTATGTTCTCAGAGGCTGACACCATCAGATCTAAAAGGTATTTCAGTGGAGCTTTCCCAGTGGCTCAGCGGGTAAAGACTCTGCCTGCAATGCAGGAGACACAGGACCCTGGGGTTCGATCCCTGGCTTGGGGAAGATCCCCTGGAGGAGGAAATGGCAACCAACTCCAGTATTCTTGCCTGGAAAATCCCATGGACTGTAGCCTTCCAGGCTCCTCTGTCCATGGGTTCTCAAAGAGTCGGAAATGACTAAGCAACTAAGCACACATGAGGGGAAATGAAAGACACACTGGTCAGTGAAAGACCCCTGAAACAGCCTGAGTGACAGAAAATGAATGGGCCCTCTGAGTGAGTGACAGCAACAAAAGGGAGGCCACAGGAGCAATTTCCACATCTGAGCTGAGTGGTGGATCATGCATAGTTTCTGGAGTCGGGTGACCCTGTGTTCAAGTCCTGGCTTCAGCTTGCACATCTTTTCTAAGACTTAATTACCTCATCTATAAAATAGGGACGATAAAAGTATTTACTCTTAGGGAGCTGTTTCAGGAATAACTGGGACAACGCATTGTATGTTCTGACACAATGCCTGGCACACAGTGATCTCAATAATGATTAGCCACCCTTAATCCAAACTAATGACATGTTAAGGATGAGGTGAAAAAGTGAAAGTGAAAGTGAAGTCGCTCAGTCGTGTCTGACTCTTTGCGACCCGTGGACTGTAGCCCACCAAGCTCCTCCGTCCATGGGATGAGGTGGAGGGAAAGGATAAAGGCAGGTCAAGGCTTTGGAGCACTGTTTCACACATTTTTATCTCCTCCTTGATGTTCTGCTCTTTTGCTGTGATGTGATGTGCCCAGACAGGAGTCTTACTTCTTAAATACTGCTTGGGATGTTTTGTTAAACTGAGGATTCAGATTCTCAGCCTCTTCCTCGGGCTCTTCTTCTGGAACAGCTTCATGTCTCTTATCTTTTCTTTCTTAATTTCATCTTCTTATATACCTTTCTTGCATTCTGGGTAATTTCTTCTCTTAATCCCCAATCTGGTATGTCATGTGAGTTAGGAGGATGGACTCTGGCATTGCACCACTTGGTTTGTACCTGGCTTTGCTGCTAATAACCATGGAACTGGATCACATTGCCTAGTTTCTCTGAGCCTCAGCTTCCTCAGCTCTAAGATGTGATAATCATAGTCCCTTCATTATAGAGTTATTACAGAGATTACACAAGGATCACACATGTAACTTAAGAAAAATGCCTAGTATGTGGTCAGAACTCAATAAAAATTACTACTCTCATTATGGTTTTGTGTTCTGTGACCTGCTGCTTAAAAAATATCAACCATTAGACACTGTAATGTGTTTATAAGTGTTCAGACTAGCAAATGGAGAAGCTAATGCTTCTATTCCACCATTGTCTTGTCATTAAGAGTGAAGATATTTACCATATAAATAATTCAAAACAGACTTAGAATCCCAAAGAATGTTAAGAAGTAGAAAACAAATTTCCAGAGCAATTTTAAAACAAGGTTATTATTGAAGATGAGTTTAAAACACTGAAGATATTTTAAGATTTTATTAAGGCATATTTGCACTAAATGAGTACTGTAGTTCACTTTTGTCCCATTTTGGATGAGAAAAATTTGTGGCAGCAGAAACCATCTTGAATCTTTGGAAAACCAGGCTTCCAGCTTGGAAGGCAAGGAAGTGTAACCCAATGTAGCCACCTAGTGGCAGTACTCCTAAACTGCAGGCAAGGGGAGAAGCCTGAGCAAAGCAGAAAGGTGTTAAAAAATGGTCATCCCTCTCACAGATACAGAGAACAGGGCTTCCTTGGGGGTTCAGTGGTAAAGATTCCACCTGCCAGTGGAGGAGACACAGGTTTGATCCCTGGTTCTGGAAGATCCCACATGCCACAGGCAACTGACCCTGTGCGTGGCAACTACTGAATGTGTGCTCTCTAGAGCCCAGGAACCGCAACTACTGAGACCATGTGCCCTAAGATCCTGAGGGCCACCACAAGAGAAGCCACCATAATGAGAAGCCCGAGCACTGCCATGAAGAGAAAGCAGCCCCTGCTCGCCACAACTAGAGAAAAGCCCCGCAACAAAGACCCAGCGCAGCCAAAAATAGACAGAACAAACTAGTGGTTATCGGTGGGAGGAGGAGCAATACAGAGGTGGGGGGAAAAGGGGGTTATTTCGGAATTATATAAAACCATGTGTATGAAACCTTTGAAAACTATAAAGCATTATGGAACTTAAAGACTCTCTCAATTTTAAAAAAAGTAATTACTTAAAAAACTGTCATAACCAGTAGAAATGAAATAGATGGGCAGATTTAGTCCCAAACACACTGAATTTGTGGTGATGGAAAAAGTGTTGTGAATGTATCTGATAAGAAAAAGGATATAAACAACAAAAGGACTGCTCCAATCACAGCTATACATTCAAATTATGCAGATATATAATTGAAGCTGTAAAGAATGAATGACTAACACTGGAAAACAAGAGTCCAAGCAGAAACAGAATCCAGAGTCCTCCTACACAAGCAAAGTCTAGGCCACAGGATAATCTCCTGAGTTACTCTTGCTCAGTTTCTACAAAACCCAAACCCCACAAACCCAGGAGGAACTCAAGTTAGAGCTCTTCAAAAGCAAATTTTTTAAACTATTTTCTCTATTGCAAGGCATATTGAAAAATACAGACATAAAATAACTAGAATTTATCATATATTACAGCTACTCAAAAAATAAGCATCCTTTCCCTAAAAGAAGCTATCAAAAATTGTTCATATATAATAAATTCTCTATTACTTTTTCAAATGTACTTCCCATGCTTTCAGTCCATATGACAAACATTCCTAAGAACTCATTATAAGTATCACTAACCTGCTTCTTCAACTTTCTTCGGAAGAACTCATACTTTCTTTTGTAATCCCTGGAGTAGGGCACTGCCTTGAGTTAAAAATTTTGGAAAAATAAAGAAGGTTTAAGTTGTTTTATTCTGGAACAATTTAAAAAACTCCCCTCTGGGTACTTTATGAACATAAGTTAAAGGCATTAAAAGAGAATATTTGGAAAGAAAAGTTTAATTCAAAGAAAAAGAAATATAAAACTTAAAAAATTTTAATTTCTCTGTTTAAGATAAAATTGTATCCAGCAATTCTTATGGCTGTAATTTTCATCATGCAGTATTCTTGAAATGCAATAGGCCAGAAACAGGAAATGTCTTCCAAGTAAAGAAATATTAGAAATGAAAATTTCCATTTCTAAAGAGACTTTCAAAGTGATTTCTCCATTAAAGGAACAATTTGAAAAATGTACTTTTTCCTTGAACTCTGGGGAGTTGCCTTTTTTATCCATTACTTTAAAAGACTAAACATGGAGTCACGAGAGTAATCTAAAAGAATTGTATCTTCAATTTTACTTATTTTTGTGAATTAGAAAACAATTATAATCTGAAAAAGAAGATATATAAAAGAGGAAAATTATGTTCCTATCATTAATCTGATTCAAGAGTAGTATAAACATTCATACATAGTAATACTTGTACTTTAAATATGAATGTCTTATATACCAGTATTTACAATGAGTTCAACCAAAAAGTTCAAGACATGACCCTGATTTGACAAGGCACTGTCGGCTTTCTCATCAGATACACTCTTGGTTCCTATCTGATTTGCTGAGGATTCCAGCATTCTTTTTTCAGATTATTTCAAGTACTAGTCTGAGCATAGCTGCCTCACTGAGTTAGCTTCACAGAGTTAACTTTCTTGTTCACTGGCATCCCAAGGTCGTTGTGTAGAGTAAAGGTAACTACTTTAAATGCCCGTTTCAAATAACTGAGACCGAGTGTATGGATGGTGGGGAGAGAAGAGATTTGCAAATGTGCTTTCCTCTCAACACCTTTATTTAGAGCTATACCCTTCATCATCTGTCCTTCAAGAGACAAGTAAGAGGACAACCCCATCAGAGGATGCTGATACAAAGAGACTTACTGGTCCAGTTATTGCTACATGCTGCAAACGAGGGTCTTCCCATTGTGTTTTTTTACTATCTGAAGAAAGAAAAAAAGAGGTTCTTTATTCTCATGCAAAAAATTCGGTATTACAAAAGATAATGTAACGGGAAAAAAAATCACACTGCACATACTGTGATTTATGTAAAAGATTCTTCCATCAGTGTGAGTTCTTTCTTCCCATCCTGGCTATAATGAAGAACATATTTCAATTATATTAGGAACAGGTTTTCAGTGTATGGGCAGAAAAATGGTTTTGGTTATACGGTTGATTTAATTTGTATATTCCATTCTTAGTAGAAGACATCAACACTTCAACAATAATATTAATTATAGTTGTGAAAGAACTATTTCATTCCGAAACACAAATGTTTGAGACAGTCAAGTTAGATGGGTAACAGCTCTATAAACTTACAGGTAAAGGCCCCAGGTCACTGGAAGAATCAAGTGATGTCTTTCCTCTCAGATGAGCTGGAATTTTCAGTCTTGGATCTTCCTTTTTGGGTAGAGTAAATAAAGAAAACAATATATACACACAAACTTTAAAATCATGAAAGTCAATCTGTTACTGTTTTCTAATATCAATGGATTCACTTTCACGTGCTTACTCAATGAAATAATAGGTTCTCATCTAAAATCTCTCATTCATGGGCTACAATATTCAGTCCTAAGGGACCCTGGCAATCCAGTGGCTAAGACTCCATGCTTCCACTGCAGGGGGGATGGGTTCGACTCCTGATTGGGAAACTAGAATTCCACATACCTTGTGGCATGGCCAAAAAAATTTTTTTCTTTTTTAATTAAAAAACATTCAATTAGATCTTGAGAAGGATCTGTATTAACTTACTTGCGCTTTCATAAAAACCATTTAGAGTATTTTGCCCATTCTTTAAGGATTATGTCACTACACAAGGCTCTTCTCTAAATAAAAACTGGTGTAAGAGTGGACATAAAGTTGGAGCACATGTTATTTCTGAGGCCTTGAACATGCTTTTTGGCACCCAGACAGATGCTAAGGTATTAATTTATTATATATTGATTAATTTATTAATTTTAAGAGATAAGAAGGTAAGCTCAAAAAGGTTATTAAAGGCAACTCAAATTATTGAAAGAATAAAATTTAACTTATTTGGATTTATTTATATATTATCATTTCAATATTGTTTTATTAAGTAATGTATTATATAATTTTAATTTAGGCATATTGGTAACTTTTAAATAATTTATTAATCAAAATCTCTGCATTTACTGATAACTTTCAGCAGTTTTTCTATTAGTGGTAAACCAACTACTCAACAACTTTAAGCCTTATCTTAAAATAAAAATACTTATTCTATCTAGCTCATAAGGCTTTCTGGATATTATGAGGTATGGATTCAAAAGTACTTTGGAACTAGAGGCCTCATATAAAGGGAAATGATTATGACTAAATATCTTCCTGGGCATTTATGGCTAGGGAGCTAAAAACTGCAAACACAAGAAACACAAGACTTCCCTGGTAGTTAGGACTCCGCACTTCACTGAAGAGTGGAATGGGTTCAGTCTCTGCTTGGGGAGCTAAGATCCCACAAGCCATGTGGCATGGCCAAAAAAAAAAAAAAAAAAAAAAGCCCACTCCAAACAGGAAATAAATGTATTGCCTTAACAATCCCCCTGATATTAAAAATAGGTATAAATATACTGAATAGAAATAATACTATTAAGAATTCAACATATTTTTAAATAAGGACTAGGAATGGATTGGGTAGCCATTCCCTTCTCTAGGAGATCTTCTGGACCAAGGGATCAAACCCGGGTCTCTACTGCACTGCAATCAGATTCTTTACCATCCAAACCACCAGGGAAGCCTGTATTAATATATACTTATAAAGATTATCAAGAACTACATGTAAGTGATTGTTACTGTTATTACAAATTTAAACTGGAAACTACTGAAGTTACCCAGGTGGTGGTTTTGGTGTTGTGGTCAATGAAGAAAGGCCTCCCATTTGGTGCGTGCCGGACCTCCCAGCCTTTGGGAAGGAATCCTTGCTCCATTTCAGATGGTTGGGTCACCTGTTGCGTTGCATCACTCGCGGGGGCCTGTGGCTGAGGGCCTGCAGAAGAACCCTGGCTTGACGGCAGCTGACTGGTCTCCACTGTGGCCTAGCACATTAATTCAATTATGTAGTAGTGTTTACAGAGAACACACAAATAGCTATGGTTAAAAAGGTAACTGAATCTGCAAACAGCGCACACACTTATGAACAGGCCTAAAGACTGGAGGCTCATTTCTCCAATAAAGTGCTTTGTCAAAGTTTGTTTTTAAAACAATTTAAAATTTCTCAGCTAATTCTTGAGCAGTAAGATTCGGTTAACAGTCTGTTAACCCTAGTTGCAGGGAAGCCGCATTGACAACTAGAGAAGGTTGTTTTTTGCTCACCCCAAAGACTCCCATAGTGTGGGAATTTCCCACACACAAAAATGGGTTCAAATGGTGGTAGACAGCCACTACAGAAATGGATAACTGAAATGTAATACATTCCCATGATAAAATATAAGGCAGCTAAAAAAAAAAAAAAAAACTAGATCTATATATAAACCAACATGATAGGATTTTAAAACAACAGTGAGCAAAAATATTTAGAACTACATAATATCTTTATTAAATTTGACACATGGACATAAATAATCTTTTGCATTGTTTAGCTCTTTACTAAGTACATAAAATAGGCAAGAAGAATTCCCAACAAGCTCACAGTGATATTTCCCTCTGGGTAGCAGGGTCAAGTGCTTGGTTAAAAGATAAAATCTTTACCTCTGTATTTTATTTTGAAAAACAAAAAATCTGGAACCAAATACGATGAGCTGTTAATGGTGGTAAATTCAGGGTGTTAAGAAAATGGATACTTACTATATTATTCTCTATACTTTTCAGTTTTAAAAAATTTCTCAAGAGAAATGGTGTTATTTTCCTAAATGCTTACAAAGAAATATTATTAATACAAAAGGCAAACTGTTGCCAAGGACAGAGTGTCATTATGACAAAGTTCTTTGATAGATGCTAATCACCAAGATTATTTTTAGCAAAATAATGATCTTAACCATTCAAACTACAAAATTAGCCAGTAGACCAGGTCATTTACTTTGTTCTCCTAGTCCCAAATGGTCTTATTTTACCTAATAACCAGTAATGACTCATGCATATTAGAGATCTGCAGGAAATGACAGACAGCATCAATATCAGAAAATAATTAGAAGTATCCAACATCTGCTACTAGGTGGTATATTATAATAGCGCCCATAGAAATATGATGGTTTAAATTACCTAAGAAAACACCATAATGAACAGACTGCAGGGTACCTGTACAGTGGGCTTTATCCAGGTAGTAGTTCTGCAGTTGTGATCCACATAGTATGATCTTCCTCTTTCATCCTGTTTTTCTTCCCAACCTGGTGGTAATCCAGATGAAGTAGGCAAAAGCTACAGTGAAGAATAACAGAATTAAATATTAATAAGAAAGAATCCTTATTTATTTTATTTTATCATTACTATTTTAAAAAATATTTATTTTATTTATTTGACTGTGTTGGGTCTTAGCTGTATCACATGGGATCTTGGTTGCTGCATGCATGCAGCATGTGGGCTCTAGTTGCCTAACCAAGGATTGAACCCAGTTCCCCTGCATTGCAAGCACGGAATCTTAGCCATTGGACCACGAGGAAAGCTCCCAGAAANAAAAAAAAAAAAAAAAAAAAGCCCACTCCAAACAGGAAATAAATGTATTGCCTTAACAATCCCCCTGATATTAAAAATAGGTATAAATATACTGAATAGAAATAATACTATTAAGAATTCAACATATTTTTAAATAAGGACTAGGAATGGATTGGGTAGCCATTCCCTTCTCTAGGAGATCTTCTGGACCAAGGGATCAAACCCGGGTCTCTACTGCACTGCAATCAGATTCTTTACCATCCAAACCACCAGGGAAGCCTGTATTAATATATACTTATAAAGATTATCAAGAACTACATGTAAGTGATTGTTACTGTTATTACAAATTTAAACTGGAAACTACTGAAGTTACCCAGGTGGTGGTTTTGGTGTTGTGGTCAATGAAGAAAGGCCTCCCATTTGGTGCGTGCCGGACCTCCCAGCCTTTGGGAAGGAATCCTTGCTCCATTTCAGATGGTTGGGTCACCTGTTGCGTTGCATCACTCGCGGGGGCCTGTGGCTGAGGGCCTGCAGAAGAACCCTGGCTTGACGGCAGCTGACTGGTCTCCACTGTGGCCTAGCACATTAATTCAATTATGTAGTAGTGTTTACAGAGAACACACAAATAGCTATGGTTAAAAAGGTAACTGAATCTGCAAACAGCGCACACACTTATGAACAGGCCTAAAGACTGGAGGCTCATTTCTCCAATAAAGTGCTTTGTCAAAGTTTGTTTTTAAAACAATTTAAAATTTCTCAGCTAATTCTTGAGCAGTAAGATTCGGTTAACAGTCTGTTAACCCTAGTTGCAGGGAAGCCGCATTGACAACTAGAGAAGGTTGTTTTTTGCTCACCCCAAAGACTCCCATAGTGTGGGAATTTCCCACACACAAAAATGGGTTCAAATGGTGGTAGACAGCCACTACAGAAATGGATAACTGAAATGTAATACATTCCCATGATAAAATATAAGGCAGCTAAAAAAAAAAAAAAAAACTAGATCTATATATAAACCAACATGATAGGATTTTAAAACAACAGTGAGCAAAAATATTTAGAACTACATAATATCTTTATTAAATTTGACACATGGACATAAATAATCTTTTGCATTGTTTAGCTCTTTACTAAGTACATAAAATAGGCAAGAAGAATTCCCAACAAGCTCACAGTGATATTTCCCTCTGGGTAGCAGGGTCAAGTGCTTGGTTAAAAGATAAAATCTTTACCTCTGTATTTTATTTTGAAAAACAAAAAATCTGGAACCAAATACGATGAGCTGTTAATGGTGGTAAATTCAGGGTGTTAAGAAAATGGATACTTACTATATTATTCTCTATACTTTTCAGTTTTAAAAAATTTCTCAAGAGAAATGGTGTTATTTTCCTAAATGCTTACAAAGAAATATTATTAATACAAAAGGCAAACTGTTGCCAAGGACAGAGTGTCATTATGACAAAGTTCTTTGATAGATGCTAATCACCAAGATTATTTTTAGCAAAATAATGATCTTAACCATTCAAACTACAAAATTAGCCAGTAGACCAGGTCATTTACTTTGTTCTCCTAGTCCCAAATGGTCTTATTTTACCTAATAACCAGTAATGACTCATGCATATTAGAGATCTGCAGGAAATGACAGACAGCATCAATATCAGAAAATAATTAGAAGTATCCAACATCTGCTACTAGGTGGTATATTATAATAGCGCCCATAGAAATATGATGGTTTAAATTACCTAAGAAAACACCATAATGAACAGACTGCAGGGTACCTGTACAGTGGGCTTTATCCAGGTAGTAGTTCTGCAGTTGTGATCCACATAGTATGATCTTCCTCTTTCATCCTGTTTTTCTTCCCAACCTGGTGGTAATCCAGATGAAGTAGGCAAAAGCTACAGTGAAGAATAACAGAATTAAATATTAATAAGAAAGAATCCTTATTTATTTTATTTTATCATTACTATTTTAAAAAATATTTATTTTATTTATTTGACTGTGTTGGGTCTTAGCTGTATCACATGGGATCTTGGTTGCTGCATGCATGCAGCATGTGGGCTCTAGTTGCCTAACCAAGGATTGAACCCAGTTCCCCTGCATTGCAAGCACGGAATCTTAGCCATTGGACCACGAGGAAAGCTCCCAGAAAGAATTGTTTTTAAAGGACCATATCTCCTTTTTCACTAATAACCTCCTTTAAAAAATAAAATAAAATAAAATGAATTATGTTTTAAACCATACTTTAAAGTACACAGCATTTCACTTAAAAAAACAAACAGAGCAGACAATAATGATGAGTGTGATAACAACATGAGAGTGGTAACAACCACGTACTGCTCTCACACAGATCATGTCATTTAACCACCACACAAATCTTAATGAGATAATTAAGATTACTGGCCCATTTTACTTATGAGAAAACTGTAGTTTTAGAAAATGGAAGTAATTTCCTAACAGATAACATTGCTATTATGGAACTGAGATTTGAACACAGGTAGTCAAACCACAGAAATTATCACCCATATGTGCCAAGTCAAAAGTTACCCCTGCTTTCTTTCTGTGAAGGCTGGGAAAGTGCTGATTACTGTAGTTTATTGCTAATGAACAAAAGAGGTCTAGTTTTCCAGGTTTACTGAAAACAGTCCAGGTCTGACCTTCCTTTTGTCTTTTGAGTTAGATTAGACTCTTCAACATTTGGCCTGGTTCCCTAATGTGTCTTATATATTAATATAAAAACTATGACCACTAGTCTGTTCACCAGATATACTGTTCTGTAGATACACAGAGGTAGATGTACATTGCTGACAGTTGAAATGAGCTCTGAGTCTATAAAATAGTGGAATTCAAAGTTGCCCAGCGTTACAAATGTCTAACAGCTAGTGAGTAGATAAATGGGATGTAGTAGACACATGTACAATGATGGACTAGCATGAGCTCCTGAAACATGTAGCAACATGGATAAATCTCAAAAACATCATAGTAAGTGAAAGAGGCCAGATGCATAAGATGGCATACTGTATGATTCCACTTAAAAGGAATTCCTAGAAAAGGCAAAACTAGCAACAGAAAGCAGATGAGTAGTCACTTGGGGCTAAGAGTAGGTATTAGGATTAAGAACACTTTTTGTGGTGATGGAAGTGTTCTCAAACTTGACAGTGGTAGTGTTTGCACAACTGTATAAATTTACTAAAACTCATTTGTGTACTTAAAAATGGATGGATGTTATGGTATGTAAATTATACCTTAAGAAAACTTTGTGAAAGCAAACAAATCTCTAATCAATGTAGTAAGAAGGAAAAGGCATGGAAATAGGTTTTCCAGTACATAAAATGTAAATTATCTCTAGATTCTGTAGCTCATTTGGTGCACTTGAAATTGTTTCTTGGATGAGTGCCTGTCCGTGAATCAGAAATTCACCAGTTTCACTGCATAGAGGACAATGCGCAATGCAGTGGGAGAGACGCCTAGGGATCTGTTTAAGTGGCTCCAGGTGAGTGGACAGAGGATGACATCTCATGGCATTATGGATGGCATCGTCAACTCGACAGACATGAGTTTGAGCAAACTCTGGGAGATGGTGAAGAACAGGGAAGTCTGATATGCTGCAGTCCATGGGGTTATAAAGAGTTGGACACGACTGAGCAACTGAATAACAAGGTAAGTGGAGATGGCTAGACATGGGGCACTAAGTGAGAGGAAGGCTAGGGAGGGCAGCCTTTTTGTGACATCCACCTTCGTACTGAAGGTTGATACTGACTGGGCCAAATGCACAGGTGGGTGCCCCCACCTCCTTCCTCTGCACAGTGCCCACGTTCCTCTCTTGGTGCGGGGCCACCTTTTTAGATGGACCAGCCAATTCAAGGCCTTTTGAGACTGTGAATTCCTTTGCTGGAACCCCCATAAAAATTTTTTTAAAAAATCACTTTTCAAAATTAATATATAGCTGCCATTCAAAATCACAAACTGTTGGTAGAAAAAAAGTGAGGTGGCTGTTCCAAGTGGGGAAGTGGAACACGCACACACCAAAAAAGGGAGAGAATTCACAGGAACACTATTTGGAAGAAAGAGCCCAGGGAGGAGTGACGGTGGTGGTGGTGGGGTAGTCCATAGGTGGCTAAGGGATAGAGGAAGCTCAAGGGGCCGGGAGCCTGGACATTTACATTTGGTTTAAAAAATAAGTGGGGACCATATAAGGAAGAGACAAACTCAAAGCAGTGAAAGTGAAAGTCGCTCAGTAGTATCTGACTCTTTGTGACCCCATGGGCTGCAGCCCACCAGGCTCCTCTGTCCATGGGATCCTCCAGGCAAGAATACTGGAGTGGGTAGCTGTTCCTTCTCCAGGGGATCTTCCCAACTCAGGGTTCAAACCCAGGTGAGAGTTGAGTCAGAAAGAGGATGGAGGCTGGGAGACTAAAAGTCCTGAAGCTATGAAATCTAAGCTCTAGTCAAGGACATGGCTAGAGATGCTGCTGAAGAGGCAGTGGATGGTTTGGCAGCCTGGAAAACAACAAGACTGAGAAGGGGGCTTACAAACTCCATCCTGGCTGCTGAGTCTGCCAACATGTGTGCACACCCACCCATATGACCAGCTGTTGATGTAGCTTCATGTCTGGGGCAGAAGCTGCTGCAAGACACATAGGCTGGGCACAGAGCAGAGGCCCCTGGATACCACAGTCCTGATCAGTGTGCAATACATCCAGCCTGCACAGCACTTCACCTGCCAAGCCTGAATGCCACCCACAGCCACCAGCACGTGGGGACTTGGCTTTCTCACTATGAGAGACAGTTCTCTGCATTTTGTCCTTAAAGGGCCTACCTATCCCATTCCCCCACTTCTAACCTCATCCCCCAGAGCCCAGATACTATGCTGGAGCAAACGTTCATATTCAGTGTTCCAAAAAGAAAAAAAAAGTTGCTGAGTCTTATATTTTTATTGAGGCTTGAGGGGAGGGGCTAAAACTTACCACAGGAAGTGTAGGCTGTTCCTCAAAAGTATAGGCTTGCAAGCTGCCTCTTCTGCTGGAATGATTCTTATATATAAAAAAAGAACAATGATAACTTTAGGTCTCTGCTTTGTCTCTGAATGGCAGATAGGGTAGTGGGATGGGTGTGATGGGGAAGAAAAATGAACACCCACTCCACCCACATGGATATTCTCTCAGCCTTGCTCAACACCAAACACCTTCCAAACTCCAGCTCACAATTCTCCCCCTGAATCCTAGACCGTCTCCTGGACACCTTTTCTTGAATGTCTAACAGAGAGCCCTTTATTGTGTTCAAAACTGGACTTAGTTTTTCCCTGTCCACACTCACTCAAATCCATTCCCTCTCAGGTATTCCTTTCCTTGTCTTCAGTGGGCAGGAGGCCAGCAGCTGCCCCCCAGGCAGACAGCAGTCAGTCCCCTGAGTTCTTCCCTCCTGTCCCTTACGGCTAGGTCAGTCACCAGATCCTACTCATTCTATTTCTTTGCAAGCTCTCAAATGCATTTCCCTTGCACTTTAAAAAAAAATTTTCAAGTTTTCATCACTTGTCACTTTGACTATTACTGTGGCAATATCCTAACAGATTTGACTGCTGCAAGTCTTTTTTGCTTAAATCTGCTCTCCATACCACGAGTTGCAGCCAGAGAGCGTTCTGCAGCACAGATTTCATCACCATTTTCTCACTCAGAGCCCTTCAACGACTTCTTTCGTCAGTAGGGTAAAATCTACAGTACAGAACACAATGTGAGTGAGCTTCCGGAAGAGCTCCAGTGAGCTTCCAGGGCTGACTCCAGCCCTCTTACCTCACAAGCCACCCTCTGGACATTCAAGATTACTTGTTTTCTAGAAATCCAGTATTTTTTCTTTTCTGTGCTTATTTATGCATGCTGTTGTCACTTTCTGAAATATTTTAGTTTTGTTACTTAATGACATTAACATTTATAATATATGTAGGACTTAATTCAGAGGAGCCACTGTAGGATTGTTTATAATAACAAAGAACTGTAAACAATCTGAAGTCCATCAAAGAAAATTGGAGAAACAGCTTAAGGGTTACTTGCACAAGGGAATGATGTTTGATTATTTTGTTGGTAGTGGTTATAAAAAGAGCACCTCTATATTAACTGAAATGGTCCAATGTCTATGATACAGTACATAAAAAAATAAGTTCCAAAAAGTGTGTGCAAGATGATCTCAGGCTAAAAAACTGATATACAAATATGTTTGCAGGCATCTTTATGCACACAGAAAATGTTTAAGGCTACATATGCCAAACCACTTATACCCTGAGAAAACTATTAACTGAAAAAGATGCATGTACCCCACTGTTCATTGCAGCACCACTGACAATGGTAGGACGTGGAAGCAACCTAGATGTCTGACAGATGAAGGGATAAGGAAGCTGTGGTACATGTATGTAATGAAGTATTATTCAGCCATAAAAGAAATGCATCTGAGTCAGTTCTAATGAGGTGGATGAACCTAGAGCCTACTATACAGAGTGAAGTAAGTCAGAAAGAGAAAGACAAATATTGAATATTAACATGTATACATGGAATCAAGAAAAATGGTACTGATGAATCTATTTGCAAGGCAGCAACAGAGATGCACACACAGAGAATAGACTTGTGGACTTGAGGAGCAGCGGGAGGGAGAGGGTGGGAAGAATGGAGAGAGTGGCATGGCAACATACACTACCATATATCTAACAGACAGCCAGTGGGATTCTGCTGTATGGTTCAGGGAGCTCAAACTGGTGTTCTGTGACAACTGGGGAGGGGATGAAATGGGAGGTGGGAGGGAAGTTCAGGAGGGAGGGGACATATGTATACCTATGATTGATTCATGTTGATGTATGGCAGAAATCAACACAATATTGTAAAGCAATTACCCTTCAATTAGAAATAAATTAAAAACAAAAAAAGATATGGTGCATGTGTGTGTGTGTGTGTGTGTGTGTGTGTGTGTACACATACACACGATCAAATATTACTCAACCATAAAAAAAGAATGAAATAATGCCATTTGCAGCAACATGGACAGACCTAGAGATTATAAAAGAGAAAAAGACCATATGATATCGCTTACATATGATATTTAAAATACAACACAAATGAACTTATCGACAAAATAGAAACAGAGTCATAAACATAGAGAACAGACTTGTGGTTGCCAAGGGTGAGAATGGGGGAGGGATGGACCTGGAGTTTGGGATTAGCAGATGCAAACTATTAAATGTAGAATGGATAACAAGAAGGTACTACTGTATAGTACAGGAAACTATATCCAATATCCTGTGATAAACCATAATGGAAAAGAATATGAAAAAGAACCTGTGCATATATATAACTGAATCATGAATCACCGTGCTGTACACCAGAAATTAATACAGCATTGTGAATCAACTATATTTCAATAAAATAAATTTAAAAAACAATATATGACAAACCATTAATGGCAACTGATGGAGCATATGTCAGAGGTAAGACAGAAAACTTGATTTTAATTTTATACACCTCAGTACTGTTTCAATTTTTAACCATGACCATATAATACTTTAAAAATAATAAATCAACTTTTTGGAATTAATATGCACAATGTAAGAAATTCAAAAGGTACGAAAGATATATACTCTACTCACTCTGTTTCTCTCTTCAGAGCTGAGCAAGGTTACCTAGTTTAGTTTTCAAGAAATATGATACACATATTTATTCTGTCATGTAAATAATTTTATAAATGTTAACACATCAAACATACTGCTCAGTACCTCAGTTTTCCACTGAGCAATATTTCTTTGTTCCATAAAACATGTATTCAAAGACACTTCGTTCTTTTCAGTGACTGCATAGTATGCCATTGTATAGATGCCACCTATTACTTTAGTAATTAAAAAAATAAAAATAACTGGAGGAAAGAGAACAGGATGTCACCAGAAAATCAATATGGCTTATCCTTTAAGTCTTTGACTGATCTTTCCCACTCCTCAAACAAAAACATGAAATGACATGAATGGAAGATAGATGGATGGAAGAAAGGAGAGGAAGGGAGCAGGCAGGCCTATCTGCTCTTGTATATTCACATAGGCATTTACATAAAACTGTCTACACTGAAGCATCATAAGAAAGGTGCTAAAACAGAAGTCAGCAAATTTTTCTGTTAAGGTCCAGATAGTAAGTAGTTTTTGTTGACTTTCTTGTCTCTGTTAATTTACTGTGAAAGCAGCCATGGGCAATACTTAAACTGATGGGTGAACTGTATTCTAGAGATATTTTAACCAGCATATAACCAGTATGTAGTCAGCCCTCCATATTTACTAATGGAAGGAAAGTGCAGAATTCCAAAAGGAAATGACCACAATATCCTTGGACACCTCTTTGTCTTCCTTTGAAATGCCTCCTTTGATACAGACAGGAAAGTTAGCCTCAAAGGGTCCCATTAGGGCAGTGTATGTTGGAATACTGGCTTCTGGACCCCAGAGATAGCAAGTTTAGAGTGGCTTCTGGAGTGAGAAGGTCATCTATCTCCTTGTTTAGTCAAAGTATATCAGCTCTTTTTCACATATGTGTTAGTGACATGTGTGGTATCCCTGAAAAGGAGAAGAGTAACCCCAGCACCCAAGACTTGGCCTGGCACTCATCAGCACAATTCAAGACAAAATCAAGACTACTTTCTAATCATGCCTAAACACAGCAAAACATGAACACTGTCCAAGCCACAAGATACCAAATATCTCCCTATCCTGGCAGATACAAGTGACTGCTGCTTTTTGCTAATCATAGCTTTAGCCTTGCCACAGATAAGATTTAAGACATCACATCACAGAATTATCCCTGCTTCCTGACAGCATCCAATGTGAGGTCCTGCTTCCTTAAGCCTTCCTGAAAATCTCCTAACACAAGTTGAAATCCTTTAAGTCTTTCATAACATACTATTACTGAGATGTTCATGGTTTGTATTTCCCTTGCTGAAATGAATAATAAACTCAACTTGTTCAATTACAAGTGTGTTCCTGATAGTCTGTGGCTGAGGGCATTGATTTATGTAATGAATATTTAGATTCCAATGACCATTTGGATTTTCTACAACTCTGCTCCATACTGTTAGTGAAGATATTTGAAAATGGCCATACTGTAAAGTACAAAAGTCCCTTACATATTATTATGGACAGTTTAAGACAATATTTTGTCATCACAAGAAAAAAAATGTGAGGTGTTATATATTAACTAAACTTACAATTTTGCAATACACAGATTAAATCATTATGTGGTACACCTTAAATTAACACAATGTAGTATGTCAATTGTTATCTCAACAAAAATGGAGAAAAAAAGACAACCTTTTATGTAAAGGTTAGATATTGAATGGAATAATGTGTGTGTGTGTATGTGCATACTCAGTTGTTATGTCATGTCTGGTTCTTGCAACCCCATGAGCTGTAGCCCACCAGGCTCCTCTGTCCATAGCATTTCCCAGGCAAGAATATTCCCAGGTTGCCATTTCCTTCTGCAGGGGATCTTCCTGACCCAGGGATCAAATCCACATTTCCTGCATTGGCAAGCAGATTCCTGACCACTGAGCCACCAGGAAAGTCCACATGTATTTATATATAAAATACATATATAATATTTATATATAAAAATATAAAATCCTGAAGCGCCACCAAAATCTAAGAAGCATCTTACTGAGTTGGATACTGGCTGGCCAGAGGCTGAATTTCCACCAACAGCGAGTCTGGCATTCAATTCTTCTGCAAGATGAGTCTGGACATCCAAGTTATTTGATGGTGGAGAGGAAGGGAAGGCTTGATGGCCGTACATGGTGGCTTCATCTTCTCTTATAATTTCCCAGTTCTAAAATGAACAGAAGCTTAAGTTACATACTTGAATCAATTGCTATAACATACATCTACCAACAAGAACGAGAAAATGATTTCTACCTCAGAAGATTCTCGGTTGTCAGCACTTTCTGTTTCCTCAGATATCTGCCTCCTGGTGGTAAATGCACGCTGGGCTTGCAGTTGGATGTTACCATTCTCAGCATCTGTTAGGTTGTCCCTGCATTAGAAATGTAAAAGCCATCACCCGTGCCTGAAGAGAGTTAAAATGATAGCTAAAAATTCTGTGTTCATTTAAAAAGTATCCATATTAGATCAGAATTTATAGTTTGGGCCCAAAGGCTAGTTCAACATGCTCAGGTTAAGTTGTAGGCACAACAGTACCTTCAGAGTACCTTATGGAGCTAAAAGTTTTTGCAAAAATGTGTAACTTGCACAATATTTTCATTCATCACTGTACCTAGGAAAATGTCTCATGTGTATGGGCACTCAAAAATATTTGTTGAATGAATGAACACCTGAGTATTGCATAAGTAATTTTATTACATCATTATTTCACGATGTTATTACAAGAGTAAAATCTGAAGTAGCTCTAGAAAGTTCATAAAACAGAAGCTTTTTAAGAGTTGTATATACATCTTCATGAATTAGAAAGTAACATTTTCCAGAACTGATCTTAAGCCAAGGGTCTACCCTCTAGTTTCCCATGAATGAATGCAGAAGGCAGAAGGAAAGACAGTATAAGGATACTATAATTAAAAACTTATTAATTATAGATTAAATGGTGTCTGTTTTTTTATCATATACAGTAATGGGCCTGTTCTGAGAAAGGACAGTAGTAAAGGAGTGTCTGAATTTAGGAAAGGCATGGTAAATCAGACTGCATATCCTTTCCGCAGTCATTCATTAGTTATACTACTCTAGCTAATTATGTCTAATATAGCCAGACCATAAGATCAAGAATTTTGTATAAGTATTTAATAACAAGATTACTGTTAATTTATCTAATACCATATAAGCCCAGGATATTCAGAAGGCCAATTCTTGTTGTGCAGTTGCTGGAGAAAACATAGTGGTCCTAAGGGAATGCCTCATACATTTTTCCCCCTAAATAAATGATTTTTGCTGGCTGAAAGCAACCTCAACCACAGTGAAAGAAATGTGATTCTGCTCAAGTTAGGCTTGCCACAATACAGAGGTATACAACAAGATGTTTCAGAATTTTATCATGCATTCAGTCTTGTACCCTGTATACCATTCTACAGAGATCAATGCCTCTGTGACACAAAGCAGCTGGATCATCAACTTGCTCTGGAAGCATGTGAGAACAGAAAACATCTACAAAAGTGCTTGGGGATTCCCTGGTTGTCCAGTGGTTAAGAATTCGCCTTCCAATTGCAGGGAACATTGGTTCAGTCCTGAACATAGGTTCAGGGAACTAAGATTCCACAAGCCATGGGCAACTAAGCTGGTGTGTCACAAATAGAGAGGCCACATGCTGCAACTAGAGAAGCCTGAGCACCACAACTACTGAGCCCATGTGTTCTACAGCCCTCACACTGGAAAAAGAGAAGCCTGTGTGTGTAGCAATGAAGACCCAATACAGCCAAAATTAAGGAAAACAAAACAGTGCTTGAACCATGTGTGTGTATTCAGTTGCTCGGTGTCTGACTCCTTGTGACCGCATGGACCATAGCCCACCAGGGTCCTCTGTCCATGGTATTTTCCATAGCAAAAACAATGGAGCAGGTTGCCATTTCCTAGGCTAGGGGATCTTCCGGACCCAGGGACTGAACCCACATCTCTTGCATTTCCTTCACTGGCAGGCAGATTCTTTACCACTAATGCCACATGGAAAGCCCCATTTATAAATACCAGTCTGATGATAATAAAAGAAAAATATCACTGAGGAGACATAAATCAGAATACCTGAAAGGCCATTCTGTCCTTGATTTGGATACATCAGAAATTATGTACACATTGACCAGACTGGCAAATGGGTATTTAACAAAAGAACGTATTATTGAGTCCTTTATATTTTATAAATAATTTCTATTTTAAAAACACTGCGCTGTAGAAATCAACTTCTCGTTATACTTTAGTAACAAACTAAATAATCTTCAAGATTTTCTAAATAAGTCTAGAAAGAAAAATGTTCCTTTTGTGGCTATATAATAATTTAAAACAGAAATAACCGACAATTCATTAAAATTAAAGAAGTAATCAGAAGGGTGATATTTGTAATTCAAATACTTTTTAATACTATCAAATCATTTTAAGAGAAACACCTAAGATAGCAGTTTTTATGCCCTGTCCCATAAAAAAATTCCTAGTATTCTTACAGTCTTTGGATTCCCATACTATTATGAATCCATTTGAGTCATGACTTCAAAACGGAAGTCAGTGGTCAAAATGTATTCAGATTACAAACACAAAAGTCACCAGCACGTACTGAAGGGTTGGTCTTTTCCACTGTGTTCTTCTAGATTCATGGTTTACATAGTAGGTCCTTCCAAGGATATCCTGTCTCTCTTCCCATCCTGGAGGTAGAGGAGAAGGTTCCTGTTGCTGCTGCAAATGGCAANCTAATACCATATAAGCCCAGGATATTCAGAAGGCCAATTCTTGTTGTGCAGTTGCTGGAGAAAACATAGTGGTCCTAAGGGAATGCCTCATACATTTTTCCCCCTAAATAAATGATTTTTGCTGGCTGAAAGCAACCTCAACCACAGTGAAAGAAATGTGATTCTGCTCAAGTTAGGCTTGCCACAATACAGAGGTATACAACAAGATGTTTCAGAATTTTATCATGCATTCAGTCTTGTACCCTGTATACCATTCTACAGAGATCAATGCCTCTGTGACACAAAGCAGCTGGATCATCAACTTGCTCTGGAAGCATGTGAGAACAGAAAACATCTACAAAAGTGCTTGGGGATTCCCTGGTTGTCCAGTGGTTAAGAATTCGCCTTCCAATTGCAGGGAACATTGGTTCAGTCCTGAACATAGGTTCAGGGAACTAAGATTCCACAAGCCATGGGCAACTAAGCTGGTGTGTCACAAATAGAGAGGCCACATGCTGCAACTAGAGAAGCCTGAGCACCACAACTACTGAGCCCATGTGTTCTACAGCCCTCACACTGGAAAAAGAGAAGCCTGTGTGTGTAGCAATGAAGACCCAATACAGCCAAAATTAAGGAAAACAAAACAGTGCTTGAACCATGTGTGTGTATTCAGTTGCTCGGTGTCTGACTCCTTGTGACCGCATGGACCATAGCCCACCAGGGTCCTCTGTCCATGGTATTTTCCATAGCAAAAACAATGGAGCAGGTTGCCATTTCCTAGGCTAGGGGATCTTCCGGACCCAGGGACTGAACCCACATCTCTTGCATTTCCTTCACTGGCAGGCAGATTCTTTACCACTAATGCCACATGGAAAGCCCCATTTATAAATACCAGTCTGATGATAATAAAAGAAAAATATCACTGAGGAGACATAAATCAGAATACCTGAAAGGCCATTCTGTCCTTGATTTGGATACATCAGAAATTATGTACACATTGACCAGACTGGCAAATGGGTATTTAACAAAAGAACGTATTATTGAGTCCTTTATATTTTATAAATAATTTCTATTTTAAAAACACTGCGCTGTAGAAATCAACTTCTCGTTATACTTTAGTAACAAACTAAATAATCTTCAAGATTTTCTAAATAAGTCTAGAAAGAAAAATGTTCCTTTTGTGGCTATATAATAATTTAAAACAGAAATAACCGACAATTCATTAAAATTAAAGAAGTAATCAGAAGGGTGATATTTGTAATTCAAATACTTTTTAATACTATCAAATCATTTTAAGAGAAACACCTAAGATAGCAGTTTTTATGCCCTGTCCCATAAAAAAATTCCTAGTATTCTTACAGTCTTTGGATTCCCATACTATTATGAATCCATTTGAGTCATGACTTCAAAACGGAAGTCAGTGGTCAAAATGTATTCAGATTACAAACACAAAAGTCACCAGCACGTACTGAAGGGTTGGTCTTTTCCACTGTGTTCTTCTAGATTCATGGTTTACATAGTAGGTCCTTCCAAGGATATCCTGTCTCTCTTCCCATCCTGGAGGTAGAGGAGAAGGTTCCTGTTGCTGCTGCAAATGGCAAGCAGCGTCTGGTTGGTCCAAAACTACCCAGCCAGGCTGAAAAACAGAATGGTGACAATTAAGTTTATGCTTAATTTTTTTTAACCTTATAAATTAATGCCACCAGCACCACCTGGAAAGCCCATAAATTATGCTAAAGGAAATTTTAAGAGATTGAGCATACCCAGTTTCAGGAACTATGCAGACAGAATGAGTACACTGTCAACTTTTAACACCTAGCAGGAATATCTGATGATAATGATGAAGTTTTTTTTTTTAATGATAACACTTAGATTTTCCTTGAAAAAATTTAGTTTTGAAAAAATTTAAAACATGTCTAATAGGAGAAAAAGGACTTGGAAAACTTTAAAATAAACAGCATTGGAAGACACTAAGAAATGGAGAAGCATAGTTCAACCTCACACTATTCTCTAAATTATAAACAGGGATCGTGTCTTATTGGGCATTGTCTTTCTCAGAGAGAAAGCACCTTGTCAACGGTGGAAGTAAATAACTCTCTGAAACCTGAAAAAAATTGCTGTATGAAGGTCAAACATGTAGAGGTGTGATAGGGAAGGGCAAATGATTTAGAAATGGTGATTGAAAAGACATTATGATTCTCTGGTCTGACTTTTCTCTTTCTCCTCTGGACCATGGAATGGCATTTTGGTCAAGTCATAAAACAGCCAAAGAAAGAAAGGTTTGTTTTGTTTATATGCTAGGAAGGCACTGGAAATTTCCTCTGAGACTAGCAAGCGGCAAACATACAAAAAACCTTAGCTAGGGTAGTTAGAGTAAGGAATTATTTGAAAAAAGTAGTAAGGGTTAATGACGTGATTTTATACAAGAAACCTCAAAACAGAGAAGGCAGTCAGTAAAAGGTTCTGCTAAAGACTGATATGGTTAGGAAGCATAAATAAACTAGCAATGAAAACTTTAAAATTCTCCTAAAAGGTACACAAGAGAAGACCTGAGTGAATGAAAGGACAATGTGATCTTGGCTAGAGAGATTTAATCTCACAAAGACATCAATTCTCCCCAAGTTAATTTATAAAGTTGTCAAGATTTAAATAAGACTACATCATGGATTTTTAAAAATAACATGACAAAGCCATTTTCAAGTTTAAATAGAAACAAAAACAAGCAAAAATAATCAGTACAATTCCAAAAAAGAAGAGTGAAGATAAACTTTATCAGATAAAACATACCATAAGCCACAATTAATCAATAGAATTGGAAAGCTAAGAAAGAGAATCCAATTTATAGAATTCAGTATATGATACAGGCATTTCAAATCTGTAGGAAGATAAGCAAATTACTTAGGAAAAAAAAGGAAAAATTATTTGCACTGCTATCTCATACCTTATAACCAGAATGCTACAGATTGAGCAATATTTAAAATGTTACAAAGTAAAACCAAAATGTATTAGAATAAATCCAGGATATTAAAAAAGTATATTCTAAGAGTAAAAAACCCATTAAGTATGACATCAAACCCAGATGGCCTAAAAGAGGCTGAGTGATTTGATTATAATCCCCCAAATGTGTACATGGCAAAAACTACTAAGTAAAAAAAAAAGAGAGAGAGAGACAAACTGGGGAACATATTTGGTACCATAATAATAGGTAAAAAATAATTTCCTTAATATAGAGAGAGTCTTGTTTTTTCCACCTAGACATTGGGGATCTAGCACTGGAGGACTGCTGTGCTAGCCAGTTGATGGTATAGAAGACAGAAGAGAATTCTTCTCTCTTGGAAGGTGGGGTCTGAACAGGAAGGGTCAAGGAGACCTCAAGAAGAAAATGATCGTTTTTTGGCAGCAGACAGAACAGGATAAGGCTACAGCAGGGTTGATCTTTGGCTAGTTCCAAGGAGAGGGTTATAGATTGAGGTGGAATGGAAGGTGAGGCATAGGAGAGAGGAATACAGACATAATTATTCCAGGAAAAGAGATACGGATGGGAAGTAAAACAGATTCCTTCTCTTCCTCCTTCTTTATTTTTTTTTCTTTTTATCTTTTCCTATGGGAACTGACATCTTGCTAATTTTGTTTCTTTTTATTGCCAGGAACTCCATTCTTTCTCCCTTCCCTCTACTTTTTCTCTCCATTGAGGTTTACCTTCTTTCTCTCTCTCGCTTCATTTCCTTTAAATGATTATGATAGAAGATCTATATATCTAAAAATCAGTCTGTACATATCAAATCACATTTTATTTCTCTGGTCTCAATTTTCAAAGCATGTGAGTTGAATTTTTACATTTCACTCTCTTGGAAAAAAAGGACCAATTTTTAAAAATATGGTCACTGATTATTTTTCTGCAGATTAATAAAATTTATTAATAAAAAGGTCCTCACTACTGCTGTAGAGGATTATAAAAATATTCAGAGCTTGGAAAATGGTACCAAAAATATTTCTTTAGAATCTTCTTAAAAGATTTCTCTATTAAAGTTCTTTTTATTGAATTTATGTTCCTCAAGTAAACTTCTGGAGAGGAAAAAAACTAATTTAATTAAGGGCCTATTTTTTAAAAACCTGTTTCAGTTCAAGGGAGAAGTATAGTTACCCATTTGTTTACCCATTTCTAAATATGAACATTGTTTAGAAAGAATGGGTTTTCATTTTCAGTATAGAATGCCTCCCTATTAAACATGTATCAGCTAATATTCTTCACAAAATAATTTTCTAAGGATCAATGTATGTCACTTAATTACTAATCTCAAAGCTAACGTGCAACTGCCCACAATTTCACAGTCAAAGATGGTCAAAAAGAAAGCATTCAGAGGTACAGCAAACATAATAGTAGTAACCACATAAAATACATAGAGCTAAACCTAAAGCTACAGGGGTACAAAAAAAATATTACATAATTATGTACTACAGTCACACTTTACCAAACTTTATCCTACTAGGGTATATACTGCCTAAGAGTGAGCCTCTTTTGAAAATTACAACTGTTTTCTTTAAATGGTAGGATTTTATATATTCAGTCACAAACCAGATGTCAAAGACAAGACTTCTCTGGTCATTAACTACACAGAAGATAAATAAGCACAGATTCATGTGTTTGAATTCCTAGGGCCTTTCATAAATAAACTCCTACATGCTTACATCTACTGAAATTATAAGGTGGATTCTGAGGGAATTCAAACTTGAGACATGAGACCACAAAATGAAGTGAAGCAGCTCTATCCACAGAAACTGAACTGTGAATAAGGTACCTGTGATACACGCATGTGGGCAAAACTTGGAGCAGGTTACCAAATAATGAAATGCTGTTAAAAAAAAGTTACTAAATAAAGAATTTTCATTTCAAACAGAATTCCATTATTCAGGTTTCCCTGTGCACTAAAATGCCAGTTTGAGAGAAAATTCTACTCAATAAATTCCTAAATTAAGAAAAAAAAAAAAGATTATTATATGACACATCACAGAAAAACTGAAAAGAAGAAAAAAGTATCAAATAAGGGCATTAGACATGAGAGAGGATGTTTAGTTTCTTTGGTCACCAGAATAATAAGGCTACATATTTAAAGGAAAAAGTTCTTTCTTTCTGTTGTTACAGATTCCCCTACAGAGTAAAATCTCATTAGTGCATATAATAAATATTCCCAGGAATCTTTGTTGCAAAAGCACTGCTTGTTATCAAACTTTCTCAAGATGTTTGGGTGTGTGATGCAGAGCCCACCCCTGGGGAAGGGTCCCTCATCCTGACAGTCCTTCTGGAAACTTTAGCAGACTTTTAATCAAAAAAGCATGACTACTGAAGAAGAGGCACACACACAACCCCTCCAAAGCAAACTGATGCCACAACAAAGGGGGTGCTTTCAGTCAATGTAGTCAGAATAAGCTGCTACCTTCTGATGATAATGTTTGTTAAGTGGGAACCTCGGGAGGCAAATGTTTTTGTTCCCTTTTCAGATCACGAATTTTTTGTGCTGGAAGAAACCCTAAAGGGTACCAGTCCACCCTGTCACTCTGCAAAGGAAGAACCTGAAGTCCAGAGAGGGTTGAGACTCACATGGTCACTCAGCTCACAAGTGGCAGAGCTTGCGACTAGGACTGCAGGCTCCAAGTCCCTGTCCAATTCTATTCCAAATACATGTTCTCTGCCAAATACATGTTCACTTACCCCAAATGCAGGTGGCTCTGCCCAAATCCTTGACTGGACTTCCTCTTATCCTGTCACCCATGAAGATGGTTAAATTCTTTTGGCCCCCATAAATGTGGCTTTTTATCAGATCACTTGAATTTTCTCTCTCTCTCTTTCTCTTAGTCTCCTCTTCTATGAGCCCTCCCACACCCACCCCAAACGTGACAGGAAAAGTAACAGGAATTACATTTCATAAAGGAGTTCCTAATTAGCATCTTCAAATTTTCCATATATTTAACTTTCAAACAATAAATTGTGTTCTTACTTTAATAGAAGGGGCACATGACATGGTTTTAGAAAACTCTGAAAAACTAGAAACAGTTAATGACTTAATTACAACAAATGCTTTCATTTATAAACATTGTAATCTCTATTCCTTAAGCTTTAAGAATGCCATCAGTAATGGCCATTCATTTCACAGGAATATCCTTAGAGGAAAGAAATGTTTAACAAATTCTTGGGTAAAATAAACAAATGTCTAGGGAAGTAATTTTTATTGCACACATTTAACTTTATTAAGTAGTTATTTTTTCTTTAGAGTATAGTAAAATAAGAAATTGGATATTTTTCTTCTTAGTTTAACCAAATATTTATAAAATCTCACCTCTAATTCCTCAGCCTGTTCTGTGTTATCGTCTTCTGAGCCACTGGTTTTAGGTAAGTAAGTCATTTTTAATCTCAGATAACCTTTAACTCTTGATTTGTGACTGTAGAAAGAAAACAATAATTCATACAACTTTAACACTAGGAAGAAAACCATTCATTCAATAAGAGTTCAGTGAACATCTACTATCTTACTAGGAGAGATTCAAGACAAGCTTCAATGCAGAAGCAAAAGGAATAGATGGTGGAGAAAAAGAAACATCCATAAATAAATAATTGTTATGAGACAAATAAGGAACTATGGAAGTTTAAGTGAAAGATCAGAGACATCTTGAAAGAGAAGCTGGTATGTGAGTTGGGCTAGAAGACTAGGGAGGATTTTGATCTATGGCAGTCAGGGAAAGGCATAAGAGTAGAGAAGAGGGCAAAAATAAGGAAATAGATGGGAAACCGGGGGTGCAGTTAAGGAAATGGAAGTAGCTGAGATTGGCTGAATTACAGGGTATATAAAGGAGGTGGGAATGGTCTAGCTGATGAGGTCTAAGTGAAGTAGAACTTTTAGATTTTATTTTGCATAGAATATGGAGGATAGGGAACGGCATCCTCACGGGTGTGCTTTAGGGATAATAATCTAGCCACAAAACTGAACCAGGAAGAAAAAAAAAAAAATTTGTTAACTTTTCATTGACTTTTTCTCACCAGATTTTAGCTCATTTTTCTTTACTGATGTATACCCCTTGCATAGCATTGTACACAAAACATAGAATGTACTCAATAAAAGTGTTAAATAAAAAAAAAAATAAACACTAAAAAAAAAAAAAAAATCTAGCCACGTTGTATAAGATAACAGAAAAGTAGAGAGCAAGGTCAGATAACTATCTGAAACCTAATATCTTTGACAGCTGTTTGAATCTGTCATATACTAATTTATCTAATCTACTTTCATACTGTATCTCATACCACCTCTTAGAAAAATGAGTTGTCTAAGTTAAGGGTTGCTGCCCAGAGTAGTAATATTTAATTAAAAAATTTTTTAAATTTATTTTTGCCACACGCACAACATGTGGGATCTTAGTTCCCTGACCAGGGATCAAACCCATGCCCTCTGCATTGGGAGCATGGAGTCTTAACCACTGGACCACCAGAGAAGTCCCCTCATTCAATTTTTTTTTTTTTAAACTTGTCTTTCTTAAGATTCTAACTTAAGACCTAACTCTGTCTATTGCCCCCACCAATTCTATAATAGCATCCTGTTTACTTAGGAAATCCCTGCTTGTCATAGCTTTCTATATTGGTTTTTTTGATAATTTTTATAGATTTAAGTTATATAATAAGACATAAGGGTCCTAATCTTTCCTCCTGTCTTCAAGAGGTACTCCCCTACGCCTCTCTTAATCTTTTTAGTTGTTCTTCTCTACACAGTTCTCATGGATTTGGAAAGTGTCCTTCCCTGACTGCTCAGTAAGCCTCCGATGCTTATTTTCAGACCACTAATGTGACTCGGGTCTCCATAGTTAAGGCGGTATGAGCACTCTATGACTTCTTATAAAAGATAGATACAGATAACTTACTCAGGTAACATTTTATAGGAGAGTTTCTCTACAATGATAGGTTTTATTATGTTTTCCCAACTAGATAATAAGCCTGTGGGTTTAAATTTATTGATGTTCAAAAATAATCTAAGAATGTAGTTGGATAAAACTCTTTATGCACTTGCAGCAATACCCAGTGCAGACAGAAGATGTAAACTGTTACAGTGTTTTAAAGATAAAGACACCAGAAAGCATTCAACAAATTGAAAAGCAGGTTACTAACGCAACCAAATAAGAGAAGAACTATTTAGTTATTCTTGGTATACAGATGTCACAATCAGTTCAAAATTAAAGCAAGAAGAGAGACTCATATTGCACTTCTACAGAAATTAAATGTGACTTCTTTTATAGACAGTAAATATGAACACAGTCAAAGACTACTGTTCCCTTTATTCAAATTTATATTACAATGAATATTCAAAATTTTTTAATCAAAAATTTTACTAAGCAATTGCATTTTCTAGTTTTAAAGAGAAAACAAATAGTTTTGCACAGATGTCCTTCCTCGGCTTTACTTTGACCTTTTTGTCAGTAAATTCCCATACATGTCTAAACTAGATTTTACTAGATTATGTGGTACAGAAGATCAAAAGGGGTTTTATTTAAAGCTTAAACTTAGAAGTTTTTGACAAAAATCAAGTAATTCAGTTTAGGAAAATGGAATTATGAACATGCTATTTGGGTTTTAAATTACAGTCTGTGCTCATGTTATTTTTCTCTAAATATTTGAGTTTTCTGAAAATTTTTTTAAATGAAAGTATGCAAAATGTAGTTACATTTCCTTGAAAATGTTTTTGTATCAAGCTGGATTCTTTCTTTCGGCTGTGCCATGCAGCTTAGGGGATCTTAGTTCCCCTACAGGGACTGAACTGAGGCTATTACAGTGAAAGTATGGAGTTCTAACTGCTAGACCACCAGAGAACTCCCTAGGTATTTTTTTTTTTTAGATAAATTGATGTTTGAAATTTTTCAAAACACAGTATGACAAAATTACACACAGTATAAGACATAAAATACATATAAAGTAATGACATATTTCATTCTTCTAGTCGGATAAATATCAGGGAGAAAAGTCTTTCCCAAAGGGGTATGATCACTTTTCTATCTTTTCAGAATTGTTGTACTGTGCATATATAACTGTTTCTGATTTTTTGATGTGGACCATTTTTAAAGCCCTTACTGAATTTGTTATAATATTATTTCTGTTTTATGTTTTGGTTTTTAGGCTGTGAGGCATGTGAGATATTAGCTCCCTGATCAGGGGTCAAATCTGCACCCCTTGCATGGCTAGGCGAAGTCCTAACCACTAGATCACCAGAAATTACATTTTAATCAGAAACAGCAATAAAGCTTTAAAAAACTAATATTTAAAAGTAGCTTATTTACAAAGGTTTAAACTGATATTCCAAAGGGGCTACTGTAAAGTACAGTGATATTTTTAAAAAACCTTCATAAGCTATTATTTTATATTTACTGACCTTCTTGGATGAAGAACAAAATCCTTAAAGGTATATGGTCTCTCCATTCTTGGATTTTCTGTCTAGAATAAAACAGTGGGTTTTCAAGATATATCTATAACAAAAATTTATACTTTTCAAGAATATTCATAAACTACGACTTAAGGCATAATTGAAGTTAGAAGTCAGAAAAAGGTAGATTTAGCTTATTAAATGGTTACAATTGGTGATTTGACAGTACTTTCACTTTCCTGCACTGTAGGAATTGCTCCTGGCAACACAAGTCAGTATAAAACTATCTGAGCAGGTGTTTGTGAAGCCAAAAGGAGGGTAAAAGCAGAAAAACATTAGAGAATGGTTAGTGTGTTTGCGCCCCAAAAGAATATGGAGTATGTATTCAATAAAATGTTGGCGTGGTTAGACCACAGAGGCAATTCTAGGAGAACAAAAAAAGTAAGCAGCTTGGAAAATAAGACTGGATTAAATTCATTATTAAAAGTTTGCAATGTCTAAAGACTGTAGAGAGACAATAAACATCTGAAAAGATTGATCAAGAATTAGTACTTCTCTTACCAAGTTCAACAGCCCTTTGTTTTTATTATTCTTTACTTCTCTGCTGCATTTGACATTGTTAAACTACCCATTACATCTAGAAACTCTTAAATTCTCATGAAATCATTTCACTTGGCTCTTTTCTGTATTCTCTTGGTCTGTCTTCTTTCTCCTCTGACAGAAGCACGCTGACGAACTTCCAGTGTTTGGCCTTCAACGCTTTCATCCCTCTCATTTGTACAGCCCATCCTTCTCAGAGATTCTGCAGTTACCTCAGCAGTGATAACTCTCAATCCTTCCAGACCCTTTTCCCTACACAATTCATTTTTATACCACTTCGGTTGCCTGCCTTAAGTTTCATTTTTCTTGTTTTCTACTGATATGCAATATGGCCAAAAATAAACTTACCATATCTTAAAAAAAAAAAAAAAGGCTTTCCTCCTACTCTTTTTGCTTGAGATACCACCCTTATCTCCCAAGTTCAACATGTATTATCTTTACTTTCTGCTTCTTCTGTTTTTTTTCAACTTGAGGTCCTGGTCCAGTAATATCATGTGATGAAATATCTCCTGAATCTGTTTTCTTCTGTTGCTATATAGTTGGTCCAGATTCAGTTTAATGCCCATGTTGCTGTAATTGATCAGTTTCTTTCTGTGAAACTAAGCTTTCCCCAGTCTAGTTTTTCAATAAAATATTTTCAAACTGATCTTCCTCAAACAATGCTTTCATGATATCAACCAACATCAGGGGCTCTCCATTTCTTTCTTTTTTTAAAAAAAAATTCAGGCTCTTGTCATATCTTCTAAGTTCACTTAGGCCTTTTTTAAAAAAATTAAAATTTTTATTTTATATTGGAATATATACAATTAACAATGTTGTGATACTTTCAGGTGCACAGCAAAGAGACCCAGCCATACATACAGTATTTCCAATCTCTCCCAAATTCCCCTCCCATCTCTATTTTTAACTGAGTTTAATATAATGGAATCTTAAAATTAAAATGGAAAACTGAGATGTTTTCAGAAAATAAGAGGCTCAAGAATTAACAGCAGTATACACTTTACAAATCAAATATTTACATTTACTATATTGTGTTAAGGATTTATGAAAATAAAAAGAATATTAGAAAGTAAAATCATGGACATCTATACCAACCGGTAATGGATAAAGAGGAACATCCACTTGACCTAGGAAATCATCTCTTGTCTACCAAAGAAAAAAGAAAAAAATAACATTAGTAATATGCTTGACCTTTCTGGAAAATTTTGATAGCTATTTTCATCATTCATAAAAATATATAGAAGTTTTTTTGTGTTTAACCCTATGGAATATTTACGAAAAAATCAATGGTAAATAAAAGGTGATATGGTACAACTTCTGGTAATGGCAGAATAGACTACATTGAGCCTTCTGAAGATAATAACTATATACTCTGAAAATATATTAAACAACTATTTGAAAGCAACACAGAATGACCAAAAGCAAGCAGAAACTGAAAAGGAGTCAGTCCTTGAGAGAATGAACTGTACCGGGTAGGATTCCTGCATTTTTTTTTTTTTTTTTTGGATTCCTGTTTATATGGCTTTTCACCTGGCAGTACTCCACAATTCATCTGAATGACTGGAACTCAAAGAGAAATTCAAAATCTTACTCATTTGAGGAGTCTGAAAACTTATTTTAAAGTCAACAGTCTAACTTGAAAGTGAGAGGGACAACTCCCAAAAGGAAGAAGCCATAAGAGTCCCTCCAGACCTATGTATAAACTACCCAAATTCCTAAAGGCTGAAAGGACTCAGCATAGATTTCATAGTTGATGTTTTCCGAGGGAAGCTAGCATTTAGAATTCAGTTATCAACCTGCTATAACAAAAATCAACACTTTTCAGGGAAAGATGATCAAACTCAATGTCTTCATCATGTGCCACTTACACAGTCCTATATACAATAAAAGTCACTAACCATACTAAGAAATAGAAAAATAGGACTCAGAAACAAAAGGTAATTAATAGAAATGGACAACAAGATAATCCAGATCTTGGAACTGGCAGAAAGGAAAATTAAACAAATATATGGGGAATCTATAAAAGAAATGAAAAATATAAAATGAAATGGAAATTATAAAAGTGAGTTAAATATATAGCTTGAAATACATATATAACTAATAAATAGAATATAGGAATTAAAGATCAGTGGATCGGCTTAACATATGATTGAAAATGAGTAGAGAAAAGTTCTGTTAACCTGAAGATACATCAATAGAATTTATATAATATAAAAAAAGAGGACTTGTGGTAAAATACCAAGCAGTGTAATATATATGGCAGTGAAGTTCCAGAAAGGAGAGGTGGGAAGGAAAACAGAAGACAAAAAGAGAGAGACAGAGAAAGAAGATAAGGCAGAAAAATATTTTTAGAATAAAGTCACCAGCTTCCCCAAATATTAACATCTCACATAACCCTAGCACAATGATCAAAACTAGGCAAACTCTTTTAAGAGGAAATATTCACACTTCTGTTTATTCAATCTTTCATTCTTAAGCTTTTTAATTGTTTAAAAAAAAAACCTATATATATAACAGACTGTAAATATCTGTCACCCATAATCTTAATCAATTTATGAATGGCACTGATGGTAAAAAACCAGTCTGGCAATGCAGGAGACAGAAGAAATGCAGATTCAATCCCTGGGCCGGGAAGATCTCTTGGAGGAGTGCATGGCAACCCACTCAGTACTCTTGCCTGGAGAATTCCCTTGGACAGAGATGGGTCAGGTTACAGTCCATAGGGCTGCAAAGAGTCGGACATAACTGAAGCGACTTAGCACACACACAGGCTTAAGAAAACCTTGACCCTCTGACCCTAGTTCCTCCCTTTCCAATCTTAGTTCCCCAGGGGAACTAGGATTAACTGTTAAGTAACTTCTCTGAGACTTTCTTGCATGTATCCACCGACATACTTAATTTTTTTAAATTGAGGAATAATTGACATGCAACATTATATGAGTTTCAGATGTACAAAATAATGATTCAATATTTGTACATATTGAAAAATAATCAACATTACAAAATTAGTTAACATTGGTCACCAAGCATAGTTACAGACTTTTTTTCTTATGATAAGAACTTTTAAGATTTACTCTCAGCAACTTTAAAATATGGGATACAGTATTATTAGCTATAGTTACCATGCTGTACAGTAAGTCCTCAAGACTTATTTATTTTAAAACTGTGAGTCTGTATCTTTTGACTCCCTTCACCGATTTACCCCACTCCTCATCCCCTGCCTCTGACAACATCGATCTGTTCTGCATAAGCTTGGTTTTTGCTTGTTTTGTTTTTAGAGTCCACATATAGGTGAGAGCATGCATTATCTGTCTTTCTCTGAGTTATTTCACTTTGCATAATGCCCACGAGGTCCATCCATGGTATTGCAAATGGCAAGATTTAATTCTGTTTTTATGGCTGAATAATATTCCATGGTGTGCGTGTGTGTGTGTGTGTGTGTGTGTGTGTGTGTGTGTGTGTGTATTTTTGAATATGAGAGTGCATGTATCTTTTAAAGTTATTATTTTTTTTCTCCTTTGCATAAATACCCCAAAATGGAATGGCTAAATCATATAGCAGTTCTAGTTTCAATTTTTTTAGAAATCTCCATGCTGTTTTTCATAGTAGCTGTACCAATTTACATTCCTACCAACAGTGCATAAGGATTCCTTATCTCTGCATCGTTGGTAGCACTTGTTACTGTCTTTTTGAAAATAGGCATTATGACATGTGTGAGATTATATATCTCATTATACTTTTGATTTGCATTTTCCTTATCAGTTATAGTGAACATCTTTTCAGGTGTCTGTTGGCCATCTGTATGTCTTCTTTGGAAAAACATCTATTTATACTCTTTGTCCATTTTTAAATTGGATTGTTTCCTTTTTGCTATTGAGTTGCATAAAAAAAAACCAGGAATAACATTAACTAATCTACAGATCTTACTCAAATTTCACAAACTATCTTACTAATCTTGGTCCAGGGTTCAATCTAGGATCATACATTACATTTAATTGCCATGTCTCCTTAGTTTCTTAATTTGGAAAGTACCTCAGTCTCTTTGTTTTTCATAATCTTGACATTTTAAAAGAGTACTGGCTAATTATAGGATATCCCTCAATTTGGTTTGTGTATTGTTTCTTCATGGCTGAATTTAGGTTATGCATTTTTTGGTAAGAATACTATAAAAATGCTGTTGGTGCACTTCTCAATGCATCATATCAGCAGGAAAAAACCCTGAATCTTACACATTATGGACAGTTAAACATGATTAACTATTTGAGGAAACTTTATTGCAAGAAAAAAAAAAGAGAGACCTAATCCAAAAAACAAGGAGCAAGAAGGGAGTCAAATGAATAACAATTAAGTCAGACTGCAAGAGAAATAATTGAGAAAAACTAATTAATGTTCTTGGAGATAAGAGACAAACATCTAGCAAATAAGATACAAAGTTATAAAAAAAAAAAAGAAGCAATTAAAAAAACAAGAAAGAACTCTTGGGAATTCCATTACCTGAAATTAAATGTTTAAGATAGAGTTAAAGAAATTTCTCAGAAAGTAGAACTAAAACACCAAAGAAAAAGACTGCAGAATTCTTCAAGTAAGGAAATTACAGGATAAATTCTAAAAGTCAACTTCTAAGTAGCAGGCATTCCAGAAAGAAAAAAAAATACAGGGAAGGAATAATCAAAGAGGCATTTTAAGAAATTTTCCTTATACTCAAGAAAATGAATTTTGACAGTGGAAGGCCTCACTGAGTGTTAAGGAAAATAGTTGAAGAAAAGACCCACAGCAAGGCACATCACTGTGACATTTCAAAGCACCACAGATAAAGAAATTCCAAGAGCTTTGAGAGATACAAAACAGATCGTACTCCAAACTGAAAGACAAGAAATAATGCTTTCAAAATTCTGAGAGGAAAAAAAAGTATCCTGCATAGCATTCTATACCCAGCCAAAATATCTTTTCCAATAATGAAAGCAGAATAAAGACACTGGTATTCTAAGGTAACGGAAGATATATTTTGCCAAAATGAGGGAGTACAACATGGTAAGGAAAGATGCAGGGGATTCAAAACAGGAGAGAAGAAAAAAAGAATCTCTAATAGGGTTTTGTGAGAATTAAATTACTTAATATACACAAAGTACTTTGCATAATACATAGTATGCAATAAGAGTTGGACTGTAAAGAAAGCTGAGTGCCGAAGAATTGATGCTTTTGAACTGTGGTGCTGGAGAAGACTCTTGAGAGTCCCATGGACTGAAAGGACATCCAACCAATCCATTCTAAAGGAGATCAGTCCTGGGTGTTCTTTGGAAGGAATGATGCTGAAGCTGAAACTCCAGCACTTTGGCCACCTTATTCGAAAAGTTGACTCATTGGAAAAGACTCTGATGTTGGGAGAGATTGGGGGCAGGAGGAGAAGGGGACAACAGAGGATGAGATGGCTGGATGGCATCACCGACTCGATGGATGTGTGTCTGAGTAAATTCCGGGAGTTGGTGATGGACAGGGAGGGCTGGTGTGCTGCAGTTCATGGGGTCGCGAAGAGTCGGACACAACTGAGTGACTGAACTGAACTGAAGAATTCAATAAATGTTAGCCATTATATTTGAAATGCTAGATATTATAATGAAACCTCTGCTTCCTTTACCATGGACCCGTCTTTGGATATTTCAAATAGATACCTACCATTAAAGGAGCATGACTGGGGAAGAAAGCCTAGCAAATTAGCTTAGTTTAGGGGCATATTCCTATTTTTGAACATGAACTGATGATAATTTTTGAAATGGACAAGTTGCCTTTAATGATACCCTCAAGGCTATGCTGTGGTATATTTCTTTTTTTGTTTTTATGGCAAACAGATGTTATACGCCATAAATTTGATCTTTAAGAAGCTATGAATAACAAAGTAAAATACAACAAAATACAGTTAAATCTCAATCAGGATAACTGAGGGATAAAATATTTTGGTTAACTGAATTATTTAATTAACTTAGGTTTAGGCTTAACCAGGTAAAGAAGCAAAACAGTTTTGGTGGATTTAGTCTTACTGAATAGCCCTGTCCACAGTAAACTGAATTCAGTGTGTATCTATCTGTTTGATGATTCATGATCTTTTAGTGCTTCAAAAACATTGATGTGGTCCCTTATCACTAGAGTAACACACATAGAGAACGGGGTTTCTTAACTTGGGCACTATTGACAATATAAGCCAGATAAACTTTTTGTTGCTGTGGGGTCTGTTCCATGTGCTGAAGGATGTTTAGCAGCATCCTGAAATGGCAACCCACACCAGTATTCTTGCCTAGAAAATTCCATGGATGGAGGAGCCTGGTGGGCTACAGGCCATGGGGTCAGAAAGAGTCGGACACGACTGAGAGACTTCAAGACATCACGAGGTCTCTACCAATTAGATGCTGGTAGCACTCCTCCATCAGTTGTGGTGACCAATAATATCTCCTGGCATTGCTAAATGTCCTTTGGGTAGCAAAACTGTCCCTGGTTGAGAACCACTGCTATAAAACAGAATGTCTCAACCAATGAGCAAAAGACACCCCACTTTAAAAAAACAATGGCTTTACTGAGATATAATTAACATCCTATACAATTCAACCACTTAAGGTTTGTAATCAATTTTAGAACATTTTCATCAAACCCAAAAGAAAATCCTTATCTATCAGCAGTCACTTCCCACTTCCCTCCTCTTTCTTTAGCCCCAGGCAACCACCAATCTACTTTATGTCTCTATGGCTTTACCTATTCTGGACATTTCACATAAATGAAGTCCTATATATGAGGTTCTTTATGACTGGCTTCTTTCACTTACAAGAAATGTTTTCAAGGTTCATTCACGTTGTAGAAAGTATCACCACTTATTCCTTTTTTACTGCTAAATATTATATTATATGGATGTATCATATTGTTTATCTGTTGATTAAATTTGGACTATTCCCACTTTTTTGGCAATTATAAATCAGACTGCTATGAATATTCTAGTACAAGTTTTAATACTGACACATGATCTCACTTTTCTTGGGTATATTCTTAGGAGTAGAGTTTCTGAGTAATATGGTAACTCTTTAATCCTCTGAGGGACTGCCAGACTTTCCAAAGTGGTTGCACCTTTTACATTCTCATCAGTACTGTAGGAGGGTTTTAATTTCTCTATATCCTTGCCAATACTTATTATTATCTATCTTTTTGATACAGCCCTCCTAGCAGGTGTGAAGTGATATCTCATTAAGGTTTGTTTGCATTTCCTTGATGATCAATGATGCTGAGCACATTTTCATGTGTTTATTGTGCTCCTTAGTTCTTAAAACCTCTTTCTTATTATAAATCTTTCCTAGAGATTCAGTCTCCATTATAGAGGCACTGCCTGGTCACTGTGGGACAGAAAGAAAACATCTTATCCCATATTCCTTTTTTCATTGATTGTACTGTGTGAATAGGAGCATAGAGCAAAAAATTCCACATCCTAAACCGTTCCCTGTCTCAAATATTTCTCATATACAAAAATGAATTTTAGAAAGTTCTTGCAACAAATATTCCTTCTTTAAAAGAGGTGATCTAAAATGAGCTTCTTAACATCTACTTAAAATGAAATGAGTCCCAAAGAACCATATTTCTAACACTGGAAGAATGAACACATTTTCCAAACTAAAAATCAATGTGCATGGTCTGAGGCGATGGAGAATACAAAACTTGGAACTATCCTGGAAAGTCTGGGACATATGGTTACTATAAATATAGGACAATTAGAGGTTCTTTTTCCATTTACAAAGAAAAAGCAATAGTTTAAAATTCATTCCTATGAAGGCAAGTCAGTCTGTGATGTTCATTAATGTTTCCCTAGCCAACCAATTGTTCCAAACTGAATATTCAAGCATTTCTTTGTAAGAATTATTTCCTATATTGAACTGCATACAGCTCACTTCATAAAGCAAATTTACATTTGGTAAAACAGAAGTCATTGAAGAAAGCCTGAAAATCTGAGAAAGAATTTAGAACAGCGGGTGATTTTAAACAACCATCTAGGGTACAGTTTAGTCAGCAAAAAACACTTTTTCCAATATCTAAAGATACAAATTTTAATCTCTTAAAACAATTTTTGTAACATTAAAAGATAAAAATCCACATTGCTATTTTTGCAAAATTTCAATTAGAACTATATACATGGCTCTAAATTTATCAAGACAAGCTTATTAACTTTGATAAACCTGCACAGCGGCTGAATGCTCTGCTTTACAAGAACCAATGTTATAAAAAAAAAAAGTCAATTTAAAAAACAGGTATGTTAAAGTGTCATAGCTTTGAAGAATACTTGGCTTTAAAAAGTGTTTCTACTAAATCTGAGTTACAGATAACTTCCCAAGGTAAATCTACTGTACAGAGCAAAATATTAAAGGAAGAATCACTTCCTTATAACCAGAGCCAAGCAACAGAGCTAAAGTTTTCTGCTATAATATCCAAATTTTCATTTCAATCATACATTTTAATCACTAAAAATGAACTTTACACCTGGTCATTAAATATAACATAGTTTCAATTTTCAGACTTAGCTATCACCAAGTCTATTATGAGCAATTTATAATCAAGATGATTTTTCAAGTTCATTCTAAAACAACATACACACACACAGGGTACAAAATTAAAAGAAAAAAATTCCTAGCTTCCACCCATCTAAATCTACATTCTGTCCACCCAGAGAAAATAGTTGTCATTTTCTGTGTTTGGTGTGTCTGAAACCATTCAGAGTGATCTCTGATACACTCTTATGTATCTTGATTTTTTGCTTTTCAATACCTCTAACGCCTTGTCCAATCTTGGTCCACAAAGAGATATTTTACCTGTTTGATGGGGATATAGTATTTGCCAATGTATGGAATACTGAAATTTATTTAGCTAGTTCAGATGTTTAGGTTGTTTCTGTCTTTTGTCCAGGGCTTCCCAGGTGGCACAGTGGTAAAGAATCCAGCTGCCATTGCAAGAGATAAAAGAGATGTGGGTTCAATCCCTGGGGCAGGAAGATCCCCTGATCAGGAAGATCCCCTAGAATAGGAAATGGCAACCCATTCCAGGATTCTTGGCTGGAAAATTCCATGAACAGCAGAGCCTGGTGGAGTCCCAAAGAGTTGGACACAAGTGAGCATACATACACAAGCCATGTTTCAACAAATAAAGTTGTATTTATAATTTTTCATATATACCCAAGATAATTTTTATTTTGTAATAATAAATAATAAATACTACACTAAATTAACCTGAACTAATCTGAAATGGAAGCAGATCTCAATGACTGACTGGATGTTACAGAAGGAAGTAGTTTCCTGAGTAAGCTGAAAAGCACATGTAAGTTTTCAAAGATAAGATCAAGATAAAAGATTTAAGATAGTTTGCATTTAAATGAGTATCTTGTTCAATAACTGCTGTCTTTACACAACAGCTTTCAAATTCTCTATGTGAAAATGTCATGATTCTTCTGCAGAGATCACTAATAGCCTGAAAAAAATTTACTGGGGCAGGCAGTGAAAACAAAACAAATTCCTATCTATAAAATGCTCAAGCCATGATTGATTATATTATTTAAATTAAGTCAACAGATCAAGAATTATTTCAGAGATCACAAAAGAGAAGAGTAGAATTTAAAACTCTAAACCTGAGACACTAAAAGTGAAATTATCTAAACATTTCTTTGTATAAAATAAAATTTAAACATTCATTCTACTATTTATCTTAAGAGGATAAATGTTTTCTTGATTTGAACACATGAAAAGTCAATATTTTGACTTGGAGGATATTAGCACATGTGAATCTCTGAGAAAAATAAGCAGAACTTTTATGAATGGACTCATTTACAATATTTTTTTTTAAAAAAAACAAGAAACCATATATTTCCTGCTTTCAAAATTTTATAAAACTATTATTTTTAATGAATATCTTTACTCTCAAAATTCATACTACATGAATGTATATCACATCCTAAATATTATAATTAAACACGGATTATGAAAATCATGCTAAATTCAACTTAACTATTTTCTAATACATACAAATCTTAGTAAGTAAAAGTGCTGTTTCCTTCACTTTTTATAGTTTTTCTACCTTCCCTCTTACATACTGACTCACTCTATATTATGATCTGCTTATTTTACACATCTTTCTGGAAGTTCAAGATTTATTGATTTAATCGTTTTTAGTATGTTGAGGGGAAAATGGTGTTAGCTAAACAAACAGTATAATCTGATCTATGCTATAAAATCACAGTGCTGTGGAGACTGGATGTCTTTGCTTAAAGCAAACACTCACCACACCAAACTCGTGACTTGCTCTGGCTAGCCAGCCTGTCTGGCAGATTTAACTGTAAGACACAAACTGTACTTGTTCTTTGATAATAGCTTCATACTGCTTGAAAATTTCAGTATTTGCATCCTTCAGCCTTTAGCAACGCTCACATTTTAAAAGGGATTTTAACCTAATAGATAGGGGTAGGAAGGGAGTCCTGGGAAGCCACTGTCTATATCAGTTTCACTTTGAATTTTCCTCCTCTGAATTTCAGTTTCTTTGGAGGACTCTAGAATCATCACAGACTTGTGAAAGCTGAAGATTTACTTTGAAGTGTTCCACTATCTTTACATCCTTTGAAATGTAGTTTGTAATTTACTGTGAGGCTTTTCAAACAAAAACCATTTAAAAAATACAGTATTGCAAAGCTCACAGAACTCTACTTGGTGCTCTGTAGTGACCTAAATGGGAAGAAAATTAAAATTTAAAAAAGGAGGATATGTGCATACGTATAGCTGATTCCCTTTTCTATGCAACAGAAATGAATACAATGTTGAAGAGCAACCATATAAAATAATTAATTATAAAATAAAAATTAAATAAACAACATATGGTATAGAAGAGAAGGAATCTAAAGCAGGAGTAAACAGTTATCAGGTTGTACTACATATCAAGCATAAACAGGATTTTATAATAATTTTCAATATTAAATTTTAGTATATGTAACATGGAACAACAGACTGGTTCTGAATAGGAAAAGGAGTACGTCTAGGCTGTATATTGTCACCCTGCTTATTTAACTTCTATGCAGAATACATCATGAGAAATGCTGGACTGGAAGAAGCACAAGCTGGAATCAAGATTGCTGGGAGAAATATCAATAACCTCAGATATNATGCCCCAACCAGTAACACTGAAGAAGCTGAAGTTGAACAGTTCTATGAAGACCTACAAGACCTTTTAGTCACACCTAGAGAACCACATCTCTATTCAATCCAATTTCTGGATTTTGTCCTGAAAACCAAGACAAGTGAACAGTGACTGATAACAACTGAAAATGAATGAGCTGGGCATTAAATTTATCTGTTTTTATCCTGCCTATATCCAAATGGACTTGGTAATTTTAAGATAACACACAATGTAAATAGCACTTAGAGATAACATAGAAGAGAAATCCTCTAAAAGCAGCACAAGGAGTCAGGGATCTATATAGTTGCATTTCTTTTCAGCTTAAAACGAACAAATAAAAACATATTTTCTAATGATGGCAATGCTCTTTTCAAAATCTTTCAAGGCTTTCTATCACAGAAATATCATTTTCAAGAGTGTTCTGAGGAATATATATCTGCTGGATAATAAAAGACTTCAGAGGTGGTCACATGATTGGGGAACATTTGGCTAAACAAAATTCTAAAGTTTATTTCCTGTAGGACTTTAGGAACTTTACTAGTATACATTGTGACATTCCAAGAACGTGGAATAGCATGTGGCATTATACAAACGTAATAGTCAATGGGATGGGTTTTAACAAAGGTATCTTACAAACTGTTGAGGAACATTTTAAAATGTTAAAATATTTAAAAATTAAACGTTAAAAATAAAATATTTAAATATTAAAAAACAAAACATTCAGTGCCATCCCTGTGCTGAGGTTGGCCACAAGCACTCATCTGAATAGGGATTCCAGATGGACTTAGGTCTTCTATTTTTGTTTTTCTAATCTACCTTACAGTCTTATCTATTAATATAAGACTCCCAATTGAGTTTTCATGCTTGTGCTGAACAAATCCAGTATTTTGCCCTCTCAAACTTCCTGGACAATTTCTTTCTCCCTCTGCTTATATAAACCCAATCTCCTGAAATGCAAATCAAAACTACAATGAAGTATTACCTCACACCAGTCAGAATGGCTGCCATCAAGAAAATCTACAAACAATAAATGCTGGAAAGAGTGTGGTGAAAAGGGAACCCTCTTGTAGTGTTGGTAGGAATGTAAACTGATACAGTCACTATGGAGAACAGTATGGAGTTTCCTTCAAAACCTAAAAATAGAACTATCATATGACCCAGGAATATCACTACAGGTTATATTCCCTGATAAAACCAACCATAATTCAAAAAGATACATGTACCCTAATGTTCACTGCAGCACTATTTACAATAGGTCATGGAAGCAACCTAAATGTCCATCAACAGATGAATGGAGAAAGAAGACGTGGTATATACATAGAAAGGACTATTACTTACTCATAAAAAGGAACAAATCTGAGTTTAATTGGAGTCTAATGAGGTGGATGAACCAAGAGTCTGTTTTACAAACTGAAGTAAGTCAGAAAGAGAAAAACAAATATTAACACACATATGTGGAATCTAGAAAAATGGTACTAATGAGCCTACTGGCAGGGAAGCTCTTAGACACAGAGTAGCAGACACAGAGAACAGACTTGTGGACACAACAGGGAAAAAAGAGGGTGGGATAAATACAGAGAGCAGCATCGAAACATAAATTACCATATGGAAAATAGATAGCCAGTAGGAATTTGCTGAATGACACAGGGAGAACAAACTGGTACTCTATGACCACCTAGGGGGCGGGATGTGGCAGGAGATGGGAAGGAGGTTCAAGAGGGAGGGGACGTATGTATACTATGGCTGACTCATGCTGATGTATGGCGGAAACCAACACAACACTGTAAAGCAATTATCCTCCAGTTAAAAACAAACTTTAAACAATTTAAAACAGTAAAATGAAAGAAAGAAAGAACTATCATTAAAAATATGGTACAGATGAATCTATCTGCAGGGCAGGAATAGAGATGTAGATGTAGAGAAGGGACATGTGGACACAGTAGGGGAAGTGAAGGGTGGGATGAATTGGGAGATTGGGGTTGGCGTATGTATACTACCATGTGTAAAAAAGATATAACCTGCTATATAGTATGGGGAGCTCAGCTTGGTGCTCTGTGGTGATCTAGTGGGACTGAGTGGGGAGGGAAGTACAAGAGGAAGGGGATGTATGTATATGTATAGCTGATTCACTTCGTTGTACAGAAGAAACTAACACAACACTGTGAAGCATTTATACTCCAATAAAAAAAAATCGTATGTCCTTATGAGGCCCTGTTCAACGCCATTAAAATTTTTTTTTCCTTTTATAGTTGATTAACAGTGTTGTGCTAGTTTCAGGGATACAGCAGAGTGATTCAGTTATATATATATACATGTATCTGTTCTTTTTCAAATTCTTTTCCCATTTTAGGTTATTACAGATTTTGAGCAGAGTTCCCTATGCTATACAGTAGGTTCTTGTTTATTATCTATTTTAATTATGATAGTGCATACATACGAATCCCCAAATTTTTCTTTATGAGATTAAATTGCTCATTTCCTTCTCTGTAATTCTACTCTCTTGTTGTTTAGTCTCTAAGTCGTGAACGACTCTTTGCCTCCTCTGTTCATGGGATTTTCCAGGAAAGAATACTGGAGTACGTTGCCATTTCCTTCTCCAGGGGATCTTCCCAACCCAGGGATTGAACCTGCGTCTCTTGCACAGGCAGGCAGATTATTTACCACTAAGCCAGCAGGGAAGCCCAATTCTACTCTACTTTGTATCTTTTAACATCTGTATTAGAGCTCTCTTCTGCTCTAACTAGAGCATAAATTTTATGATGTCAACAAACGTTAGTGACTGACTTCTATAGTCAGGCTCCATACTAAGTGTGGAAAATGTTCTTGATTTCATGGAGGTAAAGTCCTACATGTTGACAGACATAATTAAAATATGTGTAAAAACTACAAAGGAAAAGTACAGAATTCCATGGATATATATGAGACACAGTTCAGTTCAGTTCAGTCACTCAGTTGTGTCCGACTCTTTGCGACCCCATGAATCGCAGCACACCAGGCCTCCCTGTCCATCACCAACTCCCAGAGTTCACTCAGACTCACGCCCATCAAGTCAGTGATGCCATCCAGCCATCTCATCCTCTGTCGTCCCCTTCTCCTCCTGCCCCCAATCCCTCCCAGCATCAGAGTCTTTTCCAATGAGTCAGCTCTTCACATGAGGTGGCCAAAGTACTGGAGTTTCAGCTTTAGCATCATTCCTTCCAAAGAAATCCCAGGGCCGATCTCCTTCAGAATGGACTGGTTGGATCTCCTTGCAGTCCAAGGGACTCTCAAGAGTCTTCTCCAACACCACAGTTGAAAAGCATCAATTCTTCGGCGCTCAGCCTTCTTCACAGTCCAACTCTCACATCCATACATGACTACTGGAAAAACCATAGCCTTGACTAGACGGACCTTAGTCGGCAAAGTAATGTCTCTGCTTTTGAATATGCTATCTAGGTTGGTCATAACTTTTCNAAAAGCATCAGTTCTTCAGCACTCAGCCTTCTTCACAGTCCAACTCTCACATCCATACATGACCACAGGAAAAACCATAGCCTTGACTAGACGGACCTTAGTTGGCAAAGTAATGTCTCTGCTTTTGAATCATTATTATAATATTACTATTTAGCTTAAAAATAGGATGTATCGTTTGGTGACTCTTACAGGAAGCTTTTAGTCTGAAGGTTCTGTCTGATGTTACACCCATGACTAGCCTGGTATTTTATGTCCAAAGTGACTATTGCTTCTGTGTTAGTTGGAAGTGGGCACATTGAACACATTTCTCCATAATGTGAATTTGTGATTCTTGGGGAGAAGGATAGATTCTATTCAATGCTTCCTTCTCTGCCTTTCCTCACTGTTGCTCAGATCAAGAGAGTATAAGAAGCCCTGACAAATGAATAAAACAATTTTTTTGGAACCATTTCAGCAATTCATTTGGCTCACCCAGGAACCATATAAAAGACACAAGAAGAGTGTTACTGTCCTTATTCCCAAGGTCTTTAATAAGGCCCAAAGATGCTGAATTACTTCACTAAAGTAGCCAGTTAACCTAGAGACGAGGCAAGGATTCCCAGCTCAGATTTTCCTACTACTGAGTACTCTACAGTTTTTTTAGCTATACGATATCTGAGTTGACACCCCCCAAAAACGTAATTTCTATGAACACGAATTATTTGTAGCATTTGCATCTTAAATAGTTCCTGGTCACAGAAAGTTTCAAAGGCACTAATGTTTATCAAATCTTCTAAAGGTCACAGTGGTTATTTTATGTAACTCTTACCGTGACACATGAGATAATTATTATGATATCTGTTTTACAGATGAGAAACCATGAGACAAACTGATTCATCCGAAATCAAGCAGTGTTTGAAGAGTAAGCATGGGATCCGTCCCACCCCATGTCCTGTGTCACTGGCCCCACAACACTTGGAAGAAATGCCAGTGATTTTATTGAGCATGTCAGGACTGTCAGAGTTTGGAGGGATGAGACTGAGTTATCTACCATGCCCCGATAAAAATCTTCAAGTCTCAAGGGCTGCAAACTCAGCTTTACACAATCTAATAGAATCATTAGTGGAATTCAAAAATCTCATAGAAACTGATAGAAAGATACTCCTGCCAACTCATCATCTATTCATAGGCTTTCCCAAATTTGGGCTTTCCAAGTGGTGCCACTGGTAAAGGATCCTCCTTCCAGGAGGACAAAGGTTTAAAAGACAAAAGTTTGATCCCTGGGTTGGTAAGATCCCCGGAGGAGGAAATGGTAACCCACTCCAGGATTCTCGCCTGAGAAATCCCATGGACAGAGGAGCCTGGTGGGCTACAGTCCATGGGGTTGCAAAGGGTCGGACACAACTGGGCATGAATGTACACACACTGAATTTGAATTATTAAGATTCCAAATATTCCTTCAAAATACCTGAATATTAAAGCCTTAAGATGTACTCTCTTTCTAGAGTGTATGCCCAGACTGGCCAACTACATAGTTGCTGCTAAGTC
>SJYA01001530.1:661235-752354 GCA_006410615.1 Neotragus moschatus
CTCTGCTTTTGAATATGCTATCTAGGTTGGTCATAACTTTTCGTCCAAGGAGTAAGCGTCTTTTCATTTCATGGCTGCAGTCACCATCTGCAGTGATTTTGGAGCCCAAAAAAATAAAGCCTGACACTGTTTCCACTGTTTCCCCGTCTATTTCCCATGAAGTGATGGGACCAGATGCCATGATCTTCATTTTCTGAATGTTGAGCTTTAAGCCAACTTTTTCACTCTCCTCTTTCACTTTCATCAAGAGGCTCTTTAGCTCTTCTTCACTTTCTGCCATAAGGGTGGTGTCATCTGCATATCTGAGGTTATTGATATTTCTCCCAGCAATCTTGATTCCAGCTTGTGTTTCTAGTCCAGCATTTCTCATGATGTATTCTGCATATAAGTTAAATAAGCAGGGTGACAATACACGGCCTTGACGTAATACGAGAGATAGATTAAGGAAAATTTTTATTCTTTGTTATATCCCAATGTACCTTGCTTTTATAGGTATGTAATACTTAGAGATAAATTATAAATTATTAGCATTAAAAATTCAAATGGGCCAGACTTAGTAAATAATTATATCATTTTTATGTCAATTAATTCTTCCTTTGTAAAAAACTAACTCTTTAGATCCGAAGAAGTACTCTATGATGTGGAAAGAACTTACCAGGAAGAAAAGAGTAATAGTTCTGGCATTATGAATCTTAATCAGCAATGTGACAGGAAATACAATGATATCAAAATAAGTATCAGATTCCCTTTGCCTGTTCGGGAGACAGACTCAATTCCTGCTTGCCCATTTCAAGAGGGTCAGTACATTGAACAGTGTTGGAGCAGTAATCAAAAAGGTTAAATGACCTATTCCACTTTCAACAATCTGACTATCTTCTTCAACCTGGACTTCAATTTAACTATCAGTGTGATAACTTGGTAATGCCTGGCCTCTAGGGTTTATTGATTCCCTGCCCGTGTTTCTCATTGCTTTGACTATGGCTTGGATCATTTTCTGCCCCAGGTATTGAAGTATATTTTCTTCTGGTTGTGAGAGGTTGTCTTCCTCACGAAGACATGGTGCAAACTTTTCCCTACACTTGGTCTCAGCCTTCCCAAACTGTTCTGACCTTTTTCCTCCTCTACCGGCTGGAAGCTAAGCTCCCATCCTTGGCCTACGGAATATATCTCTTGGAATCTGCATAGCTGGTAAAGTTTGTCAGACAGTGTATTAGGCTTGTGTCCCTATTACTCAAGTCCCACAAAAGTAGAATCAATCTCCAATACCCTCAAATTGAAATATATCCCTGAAAGGTGAAATTCACAATTTATATAAACTTAGATTCAGATAAAACTACCCCACTTAATAGTTTAAATATAATCTAAGAATGTTTAAACAATGTTTAAAAAGAAGGTTAAAAATAATTCCTAAATTTTGCCATATGGTACTGGGCCTAAAATGCCATACACATAGCTAAGAAGTTATTTAGCTCATTGTTAGGTTAACTGCTCCAGACTCTGATTTAATCATCTTTAAAGGTAATTGAATTTGAAATTTACAAGTCCCTTAACTTTGTATTAAATACTTTTCTTCAATGTATTAAACAACAGCTAGTACTTAGTGAGTCTGGAGAACACGGCTGACAGTTCAGAATATATCAAAGTTTTCAGTTTGTAGACTACTTGAATGAAGTGATCCTCCCACAAACTCCCTTGATTCATGAGCAAACAGTCTTGAAGCTACAATCATTTCAACTCTTCTACAATTCAAATCATTATACACATATATTTATATGTTATTTGACTGCCGTGCTAAGATAGGCCTATCAAAAGTTGGGAAGATGTCTTCTATTCTTTTGTGTTTCACAACAAAAGCCATTTAAAAAGCAAAATCTGCTTTTTGATTTTGATCTGCTGTTTCAACCACATTTTCCCTAATCATCAGCAAATAGTATTAAAATAATATTAAGCACAAAAAAGGCATAGTGGCTGGCAAATATTTTCAAAGGTTGACTGTCAGCAAAATGAATACATTTGGACAAAACCTGAAGGGACTGGCCAAAAACAGCTCTCAATAACAAGAAAATAATTATCAAATGATTCCCCCAAAGATTTTTCCTTTTCTTTTTTTAAGTAAACCTTGGTACAACAGTATCTATACAGTGGTAGGACGAAATATTTTCTCTAATAATGTTCACTTTTTGAAATAAACAACTGTTTCTAAGTTTTCATAATTCAGAAGTAGAAACTGATTATTCTTATAATTTGATTACCTATTTATCTGATCAAGTATACTTTAGTGGATCTATAAATAGATTTTTAAGTTTCTCCAAGAGCTAAAAGTTCATATAACATTTACTGAAGAAAATAATATATCAGTGAAAATGGGGTAGTGGGAAAAAGATGTGAGTTAGTTACTATTGTTTTAGAAAATAAGAAGTCAGTGGATTTCTTTAAAACCGAATTTTTCTTCTTGAATAGCAAGGCAGGTACTAGAAGAGAAAAATAAGGCCATTGGAATGTGGTTCCACTCTTTCACCCATATCAACTACCAAGCACTGTAGCTTTAGGCGCCTTCCTCAGTACACTGGAGCACTGTCAAAGTTACAGAGGTGTCAATGGCTTGTAGCTCGAAATGTAATATTCTAGAGGAACTTTGTCTGTTAGAACTTTCTGCAATAAGGGAAATATTCTGTACCTATACTATCTAATGCAGTAGCCACTAATCACATGTGGGCACTGGTGTGTCTAGTGCAAATGAGGTTAAGAATTTTAAATTTCATTTAATTTAAACTAATTTAAATTTCACTAGCCATATGGAGTTACTGTACTGAACAGTGACATTCTAGAAGAATTTTCGGTAAAGCAGTATTTTCTGGTTTCATGACTGATTTTAGTTCTTTATCAGGGACTCATAAGTATTTCCTGAGTTGACCGATTCTCCCACTATACTGTATTTGGAATCAGGACTCCTTTCTTTTTATTACTATTAGGTTAGCTCATCATATCTGAGGAAAGGCTGAGTCAAGCTTTGTAAGAATGCTCCTAAGAAGTAACCCTAAGAAAAGAAGGAGGAACTGCATCCCAGTAGAATGTAGCAGTACCCCAAAGCAACAATGCCTGAAAAGACAGCAGCAGTGATGACAGCGCTAGTATGCAGGAACGCGTGGAAACCATCTCTTGGGAACTCTAGCCATACTGAAGAGTACTTCATAGCTGCCTTGCATCTTTCGTGGGCAGAAGAAAACTGGTAAGTCATTTAAGCTTGGGTTGCAACTGCTATTTTGTCTGCACTGGTACCCTGTGCCTGATGAAGCTTGGGAAAACTCAGGTTATACATTTTGAATAAAGAGAGCTGATTGGTTTCCATCAATACATTAGAGCAGTTTTATCACCAGTCTGATAAAATTTACAGATGATAATTCAGATGATATCCAAATTAATTTTAGAAAGTTAACAAAAATCCTAAGAGCCAAATATCAATATACAGTTAAGTTAAAGGGAAGAATAGCCATAAGATGGACACTAGATGGACAACACTGAATGGCTTATATGAATTGTATAAAATTCAGTTTTTATGAATTTCCTAAAGAGAGTAACCAGATAAATGTGAAATTACAATGGTGAGTTACTTTGCTTTTACCTTAGTGAAAGCTGCCAACCAAATATTTTAATATCAAGATAAATGGGCTTCAAGGATATGTTAAAGTAACCTTTTGTTGAAAACATAAAAATAGAGATAATTGTTAGGAGGTTATTTGATTCCTAAAGATAAAAAATAGAATAAAAACCAAATTACAATGTAACTTTCACTAAATAAGATATTTGTTTTAATGTCTTCAAATATTATAAGCTCATTTAAATGAAAACAATGCTATTAGTAAAAAAATTGTGATATCTTAAAGCAACTATTAATATATGAGCTGAATAGGCCTTTATCTATAAAATAAATCAGTAATTAATAACCTAACAAAACAGAAAGCACCAAGCCCAGAGGAATTGACTGATGAATTCTACCAAACATTTAAAAAAGAAGTTATACAGTTCTTTCAGAAGATAATTACACCAAACTCTTTCAGAAGACAAAATCAAGGGAATACTTCCTCACTCATTCTGTGAAACCAGCATTACCTTGATATCAAAATTAGATGAATATATTATATACAAAGAAAAAAAGCACAGACCAATATCTCTGATGAACATAGCAGTAAAAATTCTCAAAAAAGTATTAGCAAATTAAAGCCAACGATGTGCAAAAAGAATTATATACCACAACCAAGTGGTATTAGCTCATTTGTGAAGTTATTTCAATATTCAAAAATTAGTTAAAAATTATGTTAATCCAACATATCAACAGGTTAAAGAAGAAAAATCACATGATCATAACAATAGGTGCACGAAAAACATTTAACAAAAACCAACACCAATTCATGATATAAACTAGGAACAGAGGGAAACTTTCTCAACTTGATAAGAAACATCTACCAAAAAACCTACACCTCACATCACACTAACTGGTGAGAAACTAGATACTCTCCCACTACGATCAGGAACAAATAAATGACGTCCCCCTTCACCACTCCTTTTCAACACTGTACTGAAGTCCTAGTTTATGTAATAAGACAACAAAAGGAAATAAAACATATACAGATTGGAAAAGAAGAAACAAAACTGTCTTTATGCAGATGACAATGAGCATCTTTGTAGAAAATAAGTCTAAAAAAAATGACCAAAAAACTTCTGAACTAATTAGCAATTATAGCAAAGTCACAAACTAAAAGGTTAACAAAGAAAAGTCAATTGTTTTCCTATACATCAGCAATGAATAAGTAGAATTTGAAATTAAAAAAAAAACAACACAGTACTATTTACAATAGAATTCCCCAAAATGAAATACTTAAGAAATGACTTAACAAAAGACATACAAGATCTATATGAGGAAAACTACAAGACTCTGTTGAATGAATTCAAAGAAGAACTAAATAGATGGAGAGATACTCTATGTTCATGGATAGGAAGAATTAATATTGTCAAGATATCATATAAATTCAAGGCAATCCCAATCAAAATGTCAGCAAGTTACTTTGTGGCTATTGAAAACTGATTCTAAAGCTTACTATATAGAGACACAAAAAACCCAGAACATCCAACAAAATATTAAGGGACAGGAACAAAGTTGGAGGACTGATAGTATCTCACTGTAAAACTATAATATTCTTGTGTGCCATTGGTGAAAGAAAAACAGATCAGTGGAATAGTATAGAAACCCTAGAAATAGACCCACATAAATATGTAGGTTTTTGGCAAAGAGCAATGGAGAAAGGATAGTCTCTTCATCAAATGGTGCTGAAACAACGGGACAGTTCAGTTCAGTTCAGTCACTCAGTTGTGTCCCACCCTCTGCGACCCCTTGAATCACAGCACGCCAGGCATCCCTGTCCATCACCAACACCTGGAGTTCACTCAGATTCACGTCCATCGAGTCAGTGATGCCATCCAGCCATCTCATCCTCTGTCGTCCCCTTCTCCTCCTGCCCCCAATCCCTCCCAGCATCAAAGTCTTTTCCAATGAGTCAACTCTTTGCATGAGGTGGCCAAAGTNTTTCTGTCCTTTATTGAGCCCATCTTTGCATGAAATGTTCCCTTGGTATCTCTAATTTTCTTGAAGAGGGACATTCACATGCAAAAAAAGTGAATCTAGACACACAATTTACACCTCTCATAAAAATTAACTCAAAATGGTTCACAGACCTAAATGTAAAATTATACAAATCCTATAAGATAACATAAGAGAAAATTTAGATGGCCTTGGGTTTGGTGATGACCTTTTAAATGTAATACCCAAGGCATGATTCATGAAAGAAATATAGTAACTGATAAACTGGACTTCAATAAAATTAGAAATTTCTACTCTCTGAAAGACAGTGTCAAAAGAATGAAAGACAAGCCACAGACTGGGAGAAAATGCTTGCAAAGAACACATTTGTAAAGGATTATTTTCCAAAATATAAAAAGAATGCTGAAAACTCAGCCACAGGAAAATAATATGACTAAGAAATGGTCCAAAGACATTAGCAGACACCTCACTACAGAAGATATACAGATGGCATATAAGCATAATAGCATATGTCATCAGGAAAGTGCATATTAAAACAATAGTGAAACACTACATACATATAAGAATGACCAAAATCCAGAATACTGACAACATCAAATGCTGGCAAGGATATGGAACAATACAAACTCTTACTCATTGACGGTGGGAGTAAAAACTAATAGAGCCATTTCAGAAGACATCTGGGTAGTTTCTTAAAAAATTAAACTTACTCTTGCCATGTGATCCAGCAATCACACTCCTTGGGATATTTCCAGAGAAGCTGAAAAATTACGTCTGCACAAAAATCTGCACACAGATATCTATAGCAGATTCATTCACAACTGCCAAAACTTGGCAACAACCAAGATGTTCCTCAGTAGGTGAATAAACTAAGGTATATATAGACAATGGAATACCAGATGAACCACCAGGGAAGCCCAAGAATACTGGAGGGAGTATCTTATCCCTTCTCCAGTGAATCTTCCCCACCCAAGAACTGAACTGAGGTCTCCTGCATTGCAGGCGGATTCTTTACAAGCTGAACTACCAGGGAAGCCCAGGGTATATACAGACAATGGAATATTATTTAGCACTAAAAAAAAAAAACCAAGCAGTTATCAAAAGATGTAAAAAGGATGAAGGAAACTTAAATAAGGGTTATTAATACTAAGTTAAAGAAGCCCAACTGAAAAGGCTACATACTGTATGATTTCAATTATGTGACATTCTGGAAAAGGCAAAACTATACGGACAGCAGAAAGATTGTGAGTTGCCAGGGACAGAGGATGGAAGGATAAAGATGCAAAACACAGATGATTTTTAGGGCAGTGAAACTACTCTGTATGACACTATAATCGTGGGTACGTGACATTTTAAAATTGTCCAAACCTACAGAATACAGACCGCCAATAATGGACCCTAAATTAAACTATGGACTCTGGATGATAGTGATATGTCAAAATAGATTGATTGTAATGAATGTACCACTTTGGTGGGGAATACTGATAATGGAGGAGGCTGCACAGTTCGGGGTAGGGAATGTAGGAAATCTCTGTACCTCTGCTCACTAGTGCTATGAATCTAAAACTTCTAGCTCTAAAAAAATAAAGTCTATTTTAAAAACACCTTTTGAGAAGTCTGGAATTGTTTAGTCTACAAATTGAATAGAAGGAATCTATCACCTTAGGGCCAGAAGCTGACTCTGTCAGTGACATAAGATGAGTAAGGTTGTCTTTTATGAGTCAGTATTTTCAATGAGGGGGGAAAAAAATAATAGGACCACTTTCTTTAGCACTACAAGTTACTGCATAAAAAATGGTTTGTGTTCCACTTGGACGGCTTTCTAGATTTTAATTCTCTTCTTCTATTAATTTGCTGAGTTATTTCTTTCTTTTGAATATCAAGTCTTGACATAGCTTGTCTCCAAGAATATGCATAGTCAAAACTGAGTATAAGTGAAAAGATCTGAGCTTTAATTTTTAGTAGGGCTTTGGAAAAACTGTGTTCATTTGAAAAATATATATTGATATTTGATTTAGAGTCTTAGAAAGAAATGCTTCCCCAGATTTCAAGTCTGTATTTTCACACTACTTCTTAATGTGTTCTTTTCATGTGTTTCCTGTTCAATCAGTTCAGCCACTCAGTCGTGTCCGACTCTTTGCGACCCCGTGGAATGCAGCACACCTGGCTTCCCTCTACATCATCAACTTCTGGAGCTTGCTCAAACTCATATCCATCCAGTTGGTGATGCCATCCAACCATCTCATCCCATCATCCCCTTCTCCTCCTGTCTTCAATCTTTTCCAGCATCAGAGTCTTTTCAGATGAGTCAGTTCTTCACATTAGATGGCCAAAGTATTGGAGTTTCAGCTTCAGCATCAGTCCTTCCAGTGAATATTCAGGACTGATTTCCTTTAGGATGGACTGGTTGGATCTCCTTGCAGTCCAAGGGACTCTCAAGAGTCTTCTCCAACATCACAGTTCAAAAGCATCAATTCTTCGGTGCTCAGCTTTCTTTATAGTCCAACCCTCACATCCATATATGACTACTGGAAAACCATAGCTTTGACTAGACAAACCTTTGTCAGTAATGTCTCTGCTTTTGAATATGCTGTCTAGGTTGATCATAGCTTTCCTTCCAAGGAGCAAGCATCTTTTAATTTCCTATTACTTAACTGTTAACCTGAATTCTTAGACTTATATATGATTAAGATTGTACATATAAAAAACAACTATTATGTTATGCACTGTGTCACCTTATAGTTTCAAGTACACCTTCATATACTCTCACAACAATATAAGGTCAACAATAACAGTCACTTTTTACTGAGCATCAACTGTTTGCCAAACAGATAAAAAATTTCCAATCTTCAAAACAACTTCACCAAGTTTTATACCTTTCTCATTCCCTAAACATGAAATTAAGATGCAGAGAAGCTTTAAGAGGAATTAACACAGATAATTTGTTATTGAGCACATTTTCACACTACTGGGGAATTAGGAAGGTAGGTATCCCAGATGTTTGAANCCTCACATCCATATATGACTACTGGAAAACCATAGCTTTGACTAGACAAACCTTTGTCAGTAATGTCTCTGCTTTTGAATATGCTGTCTAGGTTGATCATAGCTTTCCTTCCAAGGAGCAAGCATCTTTTAATTTCCTATTACTTAACTGTTAACCTGAATTCTTAGACTTATATATGATTAAGATTGTACATATAAAAAACAACTATTATGTTATGCACTGTGTCACCTTATAGTTTCAAGTACACCTTCATATACTCTCACAACAATATAAGGTCAACAATAACAGTCACTTTTTACTGAGCATCAACTGTTTGCCAAACAGATAAAAAATTTCCAATCTTCAAAACAACTTCACCAAGTTTTATACCTTTCTCATTCCCTAAACATGAAATTAAGATGCAGAGAAGCTTTAAGAGGAATTAACACAGATAATTTGTTATTGAGCACATTTTCACACTACTGGGGAATTAGGAAGGTAGGTATCCCAGATGTTTGAACTCTCAAGGCAGCTCTGTGGTAATTAAGGTGGAGGTAAGGTGTAGTTAGGTGATCAGTCCTAATTCTAACTTTACTTTTAGGTTCTGAAGATAGCCTCAATCATGTTGGTAACAAACATATTATCAAAAATTATCTGATTAAAGAAACAGAAAATCCTAAGCCTAATAATTGGCTCACTGAGCCCCAAAGTGAATGAACATCATAACACAGATGAAGAATTAGACAGACACATGTTAAAGGAGAGAGCTATGTCAATACTAAAATGACCTAGATGATTTAGAAAGAGATCCAGTCAAAACAGTCCAGAACTACTGTTAATCTTGTTAAAAATGATGACTGCATGGTACTTTGTATATTTAAACGGTCCTTCTCCATTACAGATCCACTCCAAGTATTTATGGGTAAAATTATAAGATATATGGGATTTACTAAAAAAAAAAGAAAGAAAAAGAAAAAAAGGAGAGGAGGACATGGAAGCAACCTAAATGTCCATTGACAGAGAAATGGATAAAGAAGACATGATGCCAATGGAATATTACTCAGCCATAAAAAGGAACAAAATAATGCCATTGGCAGTGACATGGATGGACCCAGAGATTGTCACAGTGAGTGAAGTGAGTCAGACAGAGAAAGTCAAACATCATACGACATCGCTTATATGTAGAATCTAAGGAAATGGTACAAATGAACCTATTTACAGCACAGAAGTTGAGTCACAGATGCAGAAGACAATCTTCTAGTTATGGGGGGGGGCGGGAGAGAGGGATAAATTATGAGATTGAGACTGAAACATACACACTGCTGCTGCTGCTGCTAAGTCGCTTCAGTCGTGTCCAACTCTGTGCGACCCCAACTAGTAAGAACCTACTGTATAGTACAGAGTGTATATTTATGTATGTATAACTGACTCACTTAGCAGAAACTAACACAACATTTTAATCAACTATACTCAAGTAAAAATTAATTTTAAAAGGAGGGGGAAAGATGGATTACCTGATTGACAAGATGTTAGTAACTACTGAAACTGAGAGTTCACTGGGGGCATACAAGGGGGATCACTGCATTATTCTTTCTACTTTTGTGCATGTTTGAAATTTTCCACAATAAAAAGTTCAAAAATATTTGGGGGAAAAAAAAGACATATAGTTTACCATGATTTAGGTAGTTTATGATATAATAGTTGAAGAGAAATATTGAAGAGAAATAAAACTCAAAGAGTGTCGTAGGAGGTATAAACACACAGAGTGCATTATTTGATCATAAAATTAACCAGAAAGAAGAAAGTAATTATAAGTGTTGGATCACAACTTAGAAGAAAAGAAAAAGAAAAGTCTGAAAGATAAACTGGTTCTCTAGAAATATGCTTAAATAATCCCTGAACCTCACTTTCACTCAACAATGGCAAGAAAAAAGGACTTGATCTGGACTTGAACAGGACTTGATCTGTTCTTCAGAGAGTAAAAGTTATTCATCAGGTAGTAGTCAGCCTAAGTGGAAATTTTCCTTTAGACAACTCTCTTTTTGTCCTTTCTGATGCTATTTTTATAGAATAACCTTCCCCAAGCAGTTTTATTTATCTTGTAGATTTCCCCTATTGCAGTGTGGAATAAAGTCTTCCTGGTTAGAAATGCAGAAAAGGGCTTTAGAATATATAACTGGAGCTGAGTTTTGGTCCAAATATGACATTTATTTGACTTATGATCCTGACTAAATAATTTTTAACTTTTCTGATCTTTCTCTCTTATTTGTAACATGGAGATAATCACTAACTCAAAGAGTCTTCTGAAATGTGGTACATAACATAATATGTTGACTGATTCAACCTTTCACAGATATTGGGTCAAAAGTTTAAAAAAGAACATGTCATAAGCATACATATAGCTGATTCATTTTGCCATACAGCAGAAGCTAACACAACATTATAAAGCAACTGTCTGTTGTTGTTTAGTTGCTACGTCATGTTTGACTCAGTAACCCCATGGGCTATAGCATGCCAGGCTCATCCATCCTACTATCTCCTGGACTTTGCTCAAATTCATGTCTTTTGAGTTGGTGATGCAACTATACCCCAATAAAATTTTTTTAAATAAAGTCTATTTTTTAAAGGAAAAAAAAAGGAATATATCAGAATGTTGTCCAAGTTAAGACAATCATAGTTTAGGTGATGTCATGCCAGTGAGCCAGTGAGCATCCAATGTTCTACTCCACCAGAGGGCCATTCTGGTCTTCTCTCTCTTCTCTCTGTACCAAAATACAGTTTTAACAGCTCTATCCTCTTCCTCTGAGGTCAGGCACACCCATTTACATTTAAATATATTACCAAGAATATAAGAGGTTTGGAGATGTGTTAAGGAAACCACATATTCTATTATAAAGGATGTTTAAATCTGATTTTTCTGGGAGCATCTTCACTTCTATAATATATACACACAAGGTATTTCAGACAAGTTATGCAAATCAGGCACCTTATAGACTACATATTAATTAAATTATAATTAGTATCTTAAGAATTTGATAAGTAAATATCACTTTAAAGGCATGATTTACCTTGAATTAACTTAGTTTCAGAACTTGTGAAATAAATCACCTCCATTCTTAGTTTATCGCTCACCACAGCTATGAAACATAACTGGGCAATCATTTCAAGTTTCTTCTCTGGAGAAACTGACCTCTGAGACAAGACCTCCCGATACTGACAGTTAGAAGACTCCTGACAATGAAGCTTACCATCTGAAAAGCCTCATCCAATTACAGAGCATCCAGATAGCTTCATAGTGACTCACTCTCAAATATGAACAGACAGCCAAGGTTCACCAGACACCTGGAGGAGATTTTTCATCTAATAACAGAGAGAAACAAACAACAGCAGCAAAGTGACCCACAGGAACCAGACACAATGTAGGACCCATAACAAAACTCAAAAGAAAAAGCCCTAAGTAAAATATTCTCAGAGAAATAAGAGACTGCACTTCTAAAGCAAGAATAAAAACAAGGAATCATCAGAAAACAAGATAGAATTTTAGGAACTAAGGCAACCGAAATTTTAAAATTAAAGAGAAGGGAACATTTGGGGGAAATCTTTCAGAAAGCAGAATAATGAGGCAAAGAAACAGAAAATGGAAGAGAAAAGCAAATTATAAGATCAATCCAAGATGTACAAATTTGGGCTAATAGGAATTCTGGGGAGAGGGAACACAGAGAAAAAGGCAGAAAGGAAATCTTCAGTGAGAAAACACCTGATTTTTAAAACAAGCACCTGTATCATCTTGATAAAAATTTGAATTAATTAAAAATGATATAGACAAACCCATAACTCAGAGTTTAGGTGTTCACCTGCCTGAAGTAGGCATATGAACATTATTATATATTATGTTGTTTTCTAGTTCTTTATTTAAACAGATAATGCTGTCTTCTCATCTAAAGTACAAACTCTTCAAAGCCAGGAATAATATTTGCCACTCATAGTAGGCACATATTCTATTTCTGATAAATACTTGTTAAACTCATTTGCTTAGAAAATGACTTGAGTTTCCATTAAGCTCTGAGACTCCTTAAGAGGGTTCAATCTTTCGGTCTTGGTACAAAAGGTAAAGGTCATTCTTAACTAAAACAGTTACTTAAAACCCCAAGAAAAATGGTGAGAAATCAGCTGTAACATCAAGTCTGAAATGAAGTCATTTTATTAAACAATGATGAACTTAAAAGCTAGTCAAATGGCCTGTGTTTAAATATTCTTAAAACTTCTGATCCATTCCATCTTCTTTTTTAGAAAACTTGATCTCAGCCTCTACCCAGACACATAGTTCTACAGCACCAGTTAGTGGAATATGTAGGCTATGAATCAGACTCCACTGTGGAAACGAATCCTTGAGTCACGGTCATAATATTCCATTGGCATCCACCCCAGGGACAAGGTATTCATTTAAGAGTGCCACTCTTTCAAGCAGAGGATGAAGCATCAAGAAGCTCCCACTCATCATTACAGTCATCCCTCAGATATCCCAGTTTGGTTATCTGTTTGTGTGAGGTTGTCTGGTCACTCTCAGATTCTAGTCACCTATTAGATTCTACAGTCATCTCTACCCTTTTACAAAGGGTCCCTTGGCTTTGATCATTAATTTAATGAACACTTAATGAGTGTCTATTTTAAGCTATGCACTGTTCTAGGTACTAAGGATCTAGCAGTCTCTGATTTAGGGAACAATATTCTAGTAAATGAGAGCCCAGAAAAGATTCATTTGCTAACCCCTTCTCTAGATTCAACCCATTCTAGAAAATTTATATTTGCCTACCTTTTTGCCTGCCTATCTCCTCACCTTCAACTTTTTTCTTGCTATGCTCCCTTTTTCTCATTGCTTACTTGAAATGTTTAATGTCTTTTATACTCCCCGAGGGAGAAGGAAATGGCAACCCACTCCAGAATTCTTGCTTGTGAAATCCCATGGACAGAGGAGCCTGGCAGGCTACAGTCCATGGAGTCGCAAACAGTCAGACATGACTTAGTGACTAAACACACACACATAGGCTTCCTGAATTTAGGCCGTGAAGACCATAAAAACTCAGCTACCAATAATATTTCTTCACTCACTCCAATGGAAGATCAGTTCCTAAGATTTTCATATATCAATTTATGCTTAAGAAGGAATATATACTTTTAAGTAGCATCACAAAATTACACATCAAGGATTTTTTTCACTTTCTCCTTATAGATTTATTAAAAGGATAGCTCATAGTAAGCACTGATTATAGATGGCATTTCATTTCATTACATAAGCCAATGTAAGATTCAAACATTCTCAAGCTCTTGAATGGCTTCTGGTCCAAACAATCTCTTCTGTATTACGTGATCTCAACCAATAACTAGTGTAAATGTCCAAGTGGATTTAAAACGTCCTGCAAATTAGCTTAGCCCTGACCATGGTATACATACAGTTCTTCTTTATGCAAAAGTGGGAGACAGACACATTGGATATTTCAACTATGAACTGTACTATTGTTCTCTCTCTTTTTTTTAAATTGTCTTAAGTCTTGCTTCTCAAAGTCTGTTTAAGGAATTTTAGCAGCATTGGTATGACCTGGGAAGCATGTTAGAAATACAGAACCCTCAGGCCCCACTCAGACCTACTATACCATAATCTGCCTTTTAATAAGATTTCTAGGAGATGTACACACACACGAAAATTTGAAAATCGGTAGTCCAAACGATGACCTAATGAACTATTCTCTGTTTGCAATCTTTAAAGCATTAGAAGGCAGCTTACCAACAAACATTTGAGAGAAAAGAGAGAAAAAAAGAAGCAGTCCTAGATATATTATTTTAGCTATATCATAAAATGCTATACTCAGCTTTGGTAAGAAGAACAAAAGATAAAAATTCAGTTAAGAATATTTCTGTATTTAATGAACAACTGCATTTAAAGATACTGTCCCTTGTACCACCAATATCTTTGATATAAACCTTTTTCTTGGTAATATTTTTTCTATTATAGTAAATCACAAAATTTTTTACAGTGTTACTGTTTTGTATTAGATGTAATACATCTCAATCAAGAGAAAGCATGATCCTCCTCCCACCACCAGATATTCCAGAACCTCACTAGAAACATCATGGGATCTCTTGGTCAGTGTTCTTTATTATGACCCATCCATGAATTGGGTTACAAGGTACATAAACATGCTAGTTTCTTTCCCTTCCAAATTCTCAGAGCTGCTCTACTTATATTATACAGGTTTTTTAAGTTTCAGTGAAAGTAAAATTACTTTCCAACAGCTGCTGCTATGTTGAGAGCTCCCTCCCAATATCTCACTGAACAAGCACAGATGCATTCACCTCTTGTTTTGAAAGGCTTTCTTATATCTCTCAGTGTTGGGTCTTTACCTGAGCATAGCCTTCCAGTCTCACATTTGGCCAACAAAGAATACCCAACCACACACTTGAGCAAGATTTCAGGTATTTTGTGGATATGCTGACAAGATCATTGGATCCCCTTCTCAGAACTCATTTGTTCTAACCATCTTCCTAACCTCAACACATTGGCAGGCCACACCCAGGGACTCTGCCAAGATCCTTCTGCCCACAAAGGCTCTGATCCTAGCTTCTTCTCATCTATCCTGTTCCCTGTAAGGGGAGAGAGGATCTAGAAGGGCCAGGCCTCACAACAGGTAGCTGCAGTGGGCTCCATATCCTGGAAGAAGCAGGTGACAGCAAGACAGAGGGCCTCTTCTCCAAGCAGTGTCTAGGAAGCAGCCTTAAACCCTGACTTGTTTTCTACCTAGAAGCTCTATTTTTATTTTGTCTTATTTTTGGTGGAAGGGAGGGTCAGAAGAAAATTTGAATAATGCTGTTCACCAAGAGTTATGCCTACTCATAGGCCATCTCACATTTTCACTCCTAATTTTTTCCCTTCATTTCATATTGCTGACTCTCCACTTCAGTTTTCTCTGCCTGTGCTCACTTATTGTATTGTTATAAGGTGAAATAACAGGGAGCTACAGAACTTTTTTCCTCCTAGAGAACAGGCTGAAATATCCTTGTAACAGACAATTTGTCTTATGCAATTATATCCGCCTAACACCATGCATGTCCTCTATATTGTAGCCATTAAATATAAACCTTGCCTATACTAACTCATGACTATTTTTGTGACACTGAGCAAACAAGCTATGCCTGTTTTACTTCCTCACCTCTTTCATTCTTTTTTCATCCAGGCTTTCACACTNTCTTATGCAATTATATCCGCCTAACACCATGCATGTCCTCTATATTGTAGCCATTAAATATAAACCTTGCCTATACTAACTCATGACTATTTTTGTGACACTGAGCAAACAAGCTATGCCTGTTTTACTTCCTCACCTCTTTCATTCTTTTTTCATCCAGGCTTTCACACTATTCTCCTGAGCCTACTCCTACTAAAGTCATGAAAACCTCGTACATTCAATGGATACATAAACTCCATGGCACTGTATGCTGCCCGCCTTGAATTTTCCACTCTCTTTTCTTTCAGGTCTCTAAGCTCTTTTGGCCTCTCTGCCCCTCTGGTGATTCTTAGTCTCCTTTTTATCTCCTCCTCCACTGTTTCTCCCAAGTTAGTAGCCCCCAGAACTCTGATTTATCACTCCTCCCATCTCACTGTCATGCTTTTTCCAGTCCATCCTTACCGAAGTCTGACTAGATGCTTAACTCTTCCAAGCTACATTTCCAGCTCTCACTCTTCTCCTGAGCCAGAGCCCATATCTCCAACTACTCTACTTGACAGCAGTATTACCAGGGCAACTTCTCAGGACAAAAACTTAATGATTCATGGTTTCTTCTTTGCCCTCCCAATCTGGCCCCTTCTCCTGAATTCCCTATCTTAGTTCATGACATCACTATTCACCTGGTTGGCCAAGTTAAGAAAAGTTTAATTCACTTATAATCCATGTTGTCATTAAAAAAATTCTCATCTAAAACCACAAAAGTAGGCACACTACACTCTCAATAACAATTTGCATCGCCTAACTATTGTCTGTTGGCGGGAGAAACGCTGCTTTCCTTGAGCATGAGCTGCTCCACGCAATGGAACTCCCACCACTTCCAGTGGTACCATCTACCACAACCTGGACTCTGTGTACTCCAGTCACACTGAACTACTTACAGTGTGGTTCTTTCACATCTCCAGCCTTGTACGTGTGGTTGCTTCTGCCTACAGCAAGGCATCCCAACAGCAGTCAGGTTTGCCCCTGGGGGGCATTTGGCCACGTCTGGAGACATTTTTTGATTGTGACAACTGAGGGAGATGATGCCACTGGCACTGAGTAAATGGACACCAGGGATGCTGCTTACATCCTACAAGACACAGGACAGCCCTCCACAACAAAAAAGTGCTGAGACTGAGAATCCCTGCCCTAAATATCCTCCTTGATTCTCTGCCTGGGGAACTCCAACTCACCCGTTCAGATTCAGCTCAAATCTGAATCTCCAATCTGTCACCTCCCCTGTGAAGCCTTTGACTACCAACTCAGTCCTCTCCTTCAGATAAATATTGTTGCATCTTTCTCACTTTCTCATATACAGCTCTATTTCAGCACATCACATTTTAGTCTGAGATTTTTATTGTCTACCAATATGTCTCTAAGGAGAATGGGATTTTCCCCCAGGAGGACATTGTGCTTTATTATCTTTTATGCCCAGAGCTTGAGTCTGTGCCTGGCAAACAGGAGGCACTCACCCATGTGCTAGATGAATGAATTAAAGAAACACCTCCAGAGAAATGCAAAATATTTCTGAAGAAAACAATTTAGCTCCCTGAACCACCCTAAAATTAGTACTTTAGTTCTTCAGTTCTAAGAAATGCACATATACAAGCACATACTTCTTGCCAAGTTTCTAAAACTGGTCATTAACATTGTTGCATCACAGTTTGAGAGTCAATATTTATAAACTATATTGATTTTTAGAAGAAAGATTAAGTGTTCAAAATAAATGTAACCAAACGTCTCTAAATATTCTGCTAAAGTTAATAAAATGAGGACAGAAAATAATGGAACACTGAAAACAGTGTATATTTAAAACNCATTGTTGCATCACAGTTTGAGAGTCAATATTTATAAACTATATTGATTTTTAGAAGAAAGATTAAGTGTTCAAAATAAATGTAACCAAACGTCTCTAAATATTCTGCTAAAGTTAATAAAATGAGGACAGAAAATAATGGAACACTGAAAACAGTGTATATTTAAAACAGTTATTTTGGGAAGAACAACTAAACATATTATTGAAACGTACAATCTTGAGATTAGTTTTAAAAGCTTTGAAATAATTGAGACAGTTTTTTCAAAGTTCTACCATACCAGGCTTAAGCAATTTACCTATCCGAGATTAAATAACAGAAAATAAACAAAAACCTTTACAATAAAAAGAAAAATGTAAAGCCAAACTTTCTGATAAAAATATGCATATACATGAAGAATGGAAGACATTAACAAGCTGGTGCAAATGTTAAAGTATTTAAAATAACAGGGTAATGAAATTTCTGAGCATCCTAACACCACAGGAAATTCAAAACATAGATAGGAGAAAGTGAAACAATAACAGAGTAAACTAACAATTACACAGATTTTAGAAATCTAATGGTAATTTCTGTAACTGAATAAAAACCATCTCACCTACTTAATCTCTCTCTTGATCAAGCTGATAAAACACACAATGTTAAAATGTCTAATGCCTACTTCCAGATTATAAAGCCTTTACAAAAGTAATATTGTCTCTCAAAAAGTTCAAACAATAAATATATGCCACTTATTGGCACATCCTTTGAAGCCAAATAAGTGAAATAAACATGATCATGCAGATTACAAAGTCTCTTCTTCATTCTAAATTGTAAACAACACACAGAACCAAGTTGCAGATACATATAAAAGTTCTCACTAGATTTAAATAATTAGCCATTAATGAGCTGTTGATGACTGGACGCTAAACACAGAAGAAAAAGATCTGTAGACCTCTTCATGTTTTAGAAACCAGGGTCCCTGACCAAAGCAGTGATTTAATTTCACGGCTGCTGGGTACAGATAGCTGACATTACTAAATGCTACTCTAATATCAACTTGTTAAATGTGAATCCAGACTCAGCATATCAGAATACTAACCCAGACTAACTGGAGTCATGGGAAATATTTTGGGAGCTGTTTATTTATAAGTGAGTTACAATATACCACTATAATTAGATTAATATATAATTATTGATAAACACAGGATTATTTCTAAAACCCCATTATTGTTGTCACTGCTGTGTTTAGAAAAAACAACATTACTATTTTCCTCTTAAAACAAGGCTTTAATTTACCACTAATCAATTAGATCAATTTATATCTAGCATGTGTTGTTTAATGGTCCTATGTTGTTTACAATTCTTATATAAAAAGTTGTTTAATAAACATTAAGAAGAACAACTTAGAGCATTCTAGCAAACGACACACTTCAACTATTTTATAACTGAATAATCTAACAAAAAATAGAACCTGCAGAAAGTTAGGCATTCGGCTGTCACAAAATATGTTTAAGTTAGCTTAGCCAATTTTAAAGAAAAACCAGTGAAAGTATATCTTTTAGCCACATAAAAGGCAGTCAAATTTAATTTAAAAACGTTAAAAAGACCATTTTTTCAAAAGAATCAACAAAAACAAACTATAATATTACCACAAAATCAATTCTTTAAAGAATATTTTTATAAATATTTCTAGGTCAATTATTTGTTTCAGGTTAATTATTTCATTAAATGTAAAATACATTTACAAGTTACATGTAATTCAATTAGCAAACTACTAATGTGTTTTTTCACAGCATGACTTAATTGCCTTTTTTAGGAAACAAAATAATTGAATGGATTATAATCTCCTAACAGTGTTTTAAAAGTTTTGCAAACAAAATTAATAATTGTAAAACATACATCAGAATATGAAATGTGATTTTTATTCATCCTCAGTAAAGTAGTTGCTTATATTAACATCTGGGCATTGGTAATAAGAATTATTATATTCATCAGATTTCAAAAGAGAGAAAACTAGCCAATATTTAATATTTTATTTGCCCAGAAATTTAAAAAAACACTTTAATTTTGATAGTAAATGTTATATAAACACAGATAAGCAGATAAGTTTCTTTGCCTCAAACTATCACGTACTGTCATCTAGAATTGGTTTAGTCAGAAATACCTTTTTAAAGATTTCCCAAAATCTGGCAAGATCTTCCAAACACAGAAATTTTAAAAATCTATTCAAGTTCAAAACACTTAAAATACTTTGGAATGGCCAAATTACACTAAAAAACTGTTTTGGTTAAGATTCACTGGAGTTAAATTACTACTATAATAAAGCAAAATTAACAAATTAGTAAGATAACTAGGAAATGCCTAGCAACTGAAACCATAAAAATATAAAATTTAGAGTTCAATATTATTGAAAGAATGAGTTACATTTTAGAAGGCACTCTTAACTGGTAGCTAAAGAAAAACAGGGTGGAACAAATTCCTGTGGTTAAGGGTATATACAAATGCAAATACCATTTATTTTTCCTCTGCTTTAAACATTCAGTATAATAGTTTTTATCAATGATCAAATAAATATATGTATTTCAAAGAAATATTTTCTCTATGTTCACTTATAAGAAAAGTTTCACATTTAAGAAGACTTTTTACTGTTTAATACTTTAAGTGGCTTTCTATATTTTACTTTTTTTCATAATGCTTAAAGAGGGCTTAAAAGGGCTTTTTTTCAAAATGCTTAATGCTTAAAGCATTTATAATACTTTAAAATAAATATTAAATGAGCATTTTTGAAAATAAGAATGAAATACGGAGTTAGACTTTAAAACACCATGCCACTCAAGGGGAAAATATACTAAGGCAAAATATTATAAAACAAATTATTATTTAAAGACTGTTCTTATGCTACAGAATGTTTTATGGCTTAAATCACTTTGGAAAGGTTTTTTTTTTAATGCATATTTTGTATGCTGATAAAAAAAATAGAGTGAAAAACTATTAGGCACTTTTCAGATTCACAAATATCAAGTTCATGACTACAAAGTACTTGCTAGCTAAGGACCAAGAAAATATATAAAGCAGCCAAGTTATAATAAATTTTACCAAATATTTCACAGAGCTATTCTAGTATAAACTAACATTTTCCAAAACCAAAGGAAACTTACCTTACAAGAATGCTTTAAAGAATTAGGTAGTTCATTTGTGAAATCTCTGTTGCTGTCTCTGGTTAAATTATCAACTTTACCTTCATTTCCAGATGCAAACTTTATGAGTAATTGAGATGGTCCCCCCTTAGAACAATTGTGCTTAAGGCTAGATAAACAGGAAACATTTGGATAAGTTCCCCCCAATGAAATACTTCTCTGTAAAAGAGCATGGTTTTTGTTTATCTGTAAATTTGGTCTTTCCAACTGTCCATTGATATTTATTTGATAATCTACATTTTGGGAGGATGGTAAACATGCAGATGTCCTATGCATAAGCTTAATAAACTCTGGATCAGAATTAAGCTCAGTTTCTGACATCTCTGGTTTACAATCACCATTTGCTGCTTCACAATCTAATGCAGTTGCTTTCTGTTGGGTAAAATGCAGTGAAACACAAGAATATCCTTCAGATGGCTTTTCACAGACAGTCTGATTTGGACTATTATTTGCAATAATGATTTTCTTTTGTAATGAGCCTTTCCTGTGAAGAGGTCGTATGTCTCTCACTTCTCCGGGAGTACAGACTGTCTTGGATAACCGAAGTCCATTGACAGCTGTTGAAAGAAATCCCTTAGCACTAGTGCCATCTTCACTGTGGGCAATTTCACTAGGAGAAATAATAAACTGGTGTGAGGTCTGATAGGATCCTTTGCTTGGAAGAGTACCTGTACTTGTTGGAGAAGTTGGTGGTGTATTTGAAGGACTCCTAGGAAAAATGACTAAGGATGAACAACGTTTTAGTGGAATTTTCGAGTTCCTGCTCACTGGCAATTTCATAATCTCTAGTCCATGATCCAAGTCATCCTGGACAAAGGGAACTGTACTTGTACTTCTTGAGAAAATTTCACATGGAGTAGTATTCCTGTTTGGCACACTTCTATTGGAGGCGCTGTCAGAAGATAAATTTCCACCAAAAAAGGTATCATCAGTTGGTGGAAAAGTATAACCACTGCTGTCACTGATGATACTGTTGGTGTATGAACCTCCACTGGTGATACTTGTGCAGGACCCATAATCACTACCATTGCTGCTGTAAGACCCATTTTCACTGGCTGAAAAGTTACTAAGACTACCACTGCAAATGGTAGGACTGCTTAAGAGGTTACCATCATCCATGGCATTCAGTTCTTTATCAACCACAGCACTGCCATCCTTTAAGACACAAGTAAATGAAGCATCATCACCATCAGCTAAGACATTGCCAGACTGAAGACATCCACTGTACCTTGTTGGTTGTAATGATATCTGCAGACAGCTGCTCTTTTTATGAACATTTTCAGGTGAAGGAAAAGATGATCTTTCCCGAGACTTAAGGCTTTCCTTTATTAACGGAGCTAATGCAGTCTGTTTGGGAGTCAGCTTCATTTGAACCACGTTCGCCGCTGAAATCCGTGTTGGTCTCGTGAAGCACATGTGAATGCTGCTATCCAAATCATCTCCGGAGGTTTCTGACAAAGGGTAAGTATTGCTTCTTCTGGCTGCAAAGTGCAATCGTAAGCTTTGTGCCATTTGTTCTCATTTCCAAACATGTTAAGGGCTGAGAGTCATAACAAAGATCTCTGTCGGTAGACAGGCTAGAAGCAGCTGCACTGCAGCAAAAGAAAAAATCATCTGTGTGCCTGAAAGAGCTCAGAAGTAGTAGTCTTTACTCTAAGTAAAACCTTAAAGACCAGATAGCATAGAAAGAAAAAGACGGCCCATTCCTGAGACTGACGTTTCCAAAATGTCTTGAATCGCATGTAGTCAAAATGCCTTCACTTACAAAGCACTTGATTTCCAGCGACCTTTAAGCTGAGCTCAGCTGCAGCACACTGCCTCAAACACTGCCAACCTTGTTTCAATTATACCTTCTCCAATTTGCATGAATGAGTAACACAAGAACAACAATCTTCTAGCATTTCAAGTTGAAAGTATTTTTTTCACTCCAGCTCTACTAAATGAACATTTAACTCTGCGAATCACGGTGCCTATACTTTCTCCAGCAGAGTTTGACCACTAATATTTTTACCCATAGGGATAGAATTACAGGAAGTTGGTAGGAATGAAACTCCATGTAATTGAGTATCAAATCAAGGATTGCATTTCCAAATAGTGGCCATACTAGGAATCCAGTCAACTTCGTAAATGTAGAAAGGAATATAGACTGTTAATATTTTTAAAAGGAGAAAGTTCAAATGTTTGTATATATTTGGAAACACCAAAACTTTGGGGGTGAATTAAAAGTTTAGCATTAAACCAAACATAAATATTTTAGTTTCCAAAACACTATGTACTTATAAAAAGTGAAAGCTGAAGGATCGAAATACAAAATTTGCCTAGTAATACTATTGCAAAAATTGAGCATACGTCTGAGAAAAAAACGTTTGTGAGAAGCTGTCACCAAGCATTTTCTCCTGTAATTTTAAGGCCTTTCCAGCCAAGCAGTACAGTCTTTAAATGATTCCATTTATATTTTGACTATTAAAACTCTGCCAAGAAATAGCCTAAGCAAACATTCCATTAAAAATATATGCAGATTAGACAGAAAAACTATACCCCAATATAGTTTGAGCACACAAGATATTTTATTCCACTGTCTATGCAATTCATTCACTTAAGAGAGTGTTGTGGTAAGTAAAGAAGTCTAAAAAGGATTTAACACATCAAATAAACATATCTCAATGCCAACTCTATTCTGAAAAACTCTAAGAGCTCTTTGCTGGCCCCTACTGGTGCACTGAAACAATTCATTTAGTTGTTTGATATCTATAAAGAAGTATAAACCGTATGGCATATTTCTTTATATAGACAAAGTACATACTTGTTTACATTTTTGAGTACTAGCACTGACCTAAAGATGGAATTATTTACTACTGCTGATAAAGCTCCCGCAGGAGAGAACAATAAACTGTTTGTCCTTTTAGACGTTGTGATTTTGTATATATATATTTTTTTCTGCTTTGTATTTATTTAACCTTTACTTTATTTTCAGTTTACTAGGTAATAAAAGTTTAATATTTTAATTTCTCCCCTAAATGTCATAGACCAAGGTTGGTATTCTATTTGAAAGAAACACATTTATTTTTAAATAATACTCTAGGGTATATTTAAACTTCTTACCTGAATTTTACAGCTGGAACTCCAGTAATAAATATATACTGGCTCATTCATAGGAAAGTAAAAAGTAAAATAGTTCAGTTGTTTACACCACATGGTACTACACCCAAGTTGTACTTTTCTAAGTAAGCTTTTTTTCCTAAGTAAAAGCAAATATGTAAAACATATACTTGCACTTTGTTTAAAAAAGAAAACTTAGGATAGATCTGTTCTCAATCATAATTTTCTAAACAGCGTTTTTAATCAATTAAGACAGGCCAAAACAGAAATAGGGAATTTACTAGATTCTGTTTCTGACTAGAATGAGATACTACTATGTTTTAGAATGTGTACAGTTGTAAACTTAGTAATAAAATTGTTATGCTGTTTTGGTTTGGTATAATCTACATTATGATTTTATAGACTTCAGTACATATTCCCTTATAATCTTTTTTTCTTTATAGAAGGAAGAGTCTTAATCTTTCACTATGCCTTCAAAAAACTTCAGATTTCCTTCTAGAATTAAGTTAGGGATGACTCAATAAATGGATTATTTCTAATAAGCTAATCAATGAAATCAACCACTCATGCCTGTAATCTAAAAATTCCAGTTAATCAGCAAATCTCTTTGGGGTGTTAATATAAAATAATTAATTGAATAAGCATTTTCTCTTTCTCTTATAGTAAAGCTACAGTAAGCTTCACTATAAATATCAGCTTCATGTCCCCTAACTACACTTCAAGTTTCCAGGATCGCAACTAAGCATATCTTCTGATCCTCCTGAGACCGCACTGGAACGACGTAAGCACCAAGTACCACCAGAGATGAGGCTGGATGGATGGTGAATGGAACTAGTTACTACTTCTAAAGAAATATCAAAATACTGCAGCTGGACAAGAAGGCAGAATACCTGTAACATTTGCAAAGAGGGCTTCAGCCAAGGAAAAGTATGAAAATCAAATGCACTTCCCTGTACTCTAGGCTGCGTTTCAATTCTGTAAAGGTTAAACAGTTTGCATTACTGGCTCTGGTCTGGGATTGCACAGGATCTGTACCACTAATAGAGCAGTGTGCAACCTGGAGAACCTGGGATAAGATGTAGCCTCCTGGCCAAAGAGATGCCAAGAGAGGAGTATCAACCCTAACCTCAAGAGGAGACGAGCTGGAGTGATACCAGACCGCACTTGGGAGGAATCTATGCAAATCATATAGCTTTTTATATTCTACAATGAAACAGATCATATTTTAGGATTAGACAGAAGCTGAGGACCCCACATTCTGAGATATTTAGTTTTCGATTATCTACACAGAAAATAAATGTGACTACATACCCCTATGGACAGGTTCAGGATTATACTAATCATTGACTAGAACTCTGAAGGTCAATGTCCCCTGTGATGCTTAATTGCGCATGTCGACTTGCCTAAGTTTTGAGTCAAAGACCCATCCAAGTGTTGCTATGGAGCCATTTTTTTTATGTGATTGACATTTAAATCAGTAGATATTAAAAACAGCAAAATGCCCTCCATAAGTTGTGTGTACATGCTAAGTCACTTCAGTCGTATCGAACTCTTTGCAACCTCATGGACTGTAGTCTCCCAGGCTCCACTGTCCACAGGAATTCTCCAGGCAAGAATATTGGAGTGGGTAGTTCAGTTCAGTTCAGTCGGTCAGTCGTGTCCAACTCTTTGCAACCCTGGAGTGGGTAGTAGTGCTCCTCAATCAGTTAAAGGACTTAAGAAAAAAGACAGATTTCTGGAAGCAGCAATCCTGCCTTAAAACTGGAACAAGAAATCCTACCTGAGTTTCCAGTTTTCTGCCCTGCCCTACAGATTTCGGATGCCTTACTCCTACTTGAATCTGCAACCTGCCAGTACCACCTCACGGATTTCAGACCTGCCAATGCCTTAAAATAAATCAATGCCCCCCACCTCATTATCTCTCTCTCTCTCATTCTCCTTGTGCATGTATGTGTATCTTATTGGTTTTGTTTCTCTGGATAACCCTGACTAACTCAACCACTAACCCTGAGATGCACAGCATGTCCACCTAGAATATGAAATATAGCAGTCTCCTAAGGCTTCAGAGACTGGATGTGTGCAGACATAGCTCTTGGGTAGTGACACAGATGTGTCACTTTGGGTAGCAGCCGAAGATGGAGAAGCTCTATACAGTGACAAAAACAAGATCAGGAGCTGACTGTGGCTCAGATCATGAACTCCTTATTGCAAAATTCAGACTTAAACTGAAGACAGTAGGGAAAACCACTAGTGCATTCGAGTATGACCTAGATCAAATTCCTTACGATTATACAGTGGAAGTGGCAAATAGATTCAAGGGATAAGGTCTGATAGACAGAGTGCCTGAAGAACTATGGACAGAGGTTCATGACACTGTATAGGAGGCAGTGATCAAGACAATCCCCTAGAAAAACAAATGCAAAAAGGCAAAATGGGTGTCTGAGGAGACGTCAAATAGCTGAGAAAAGAAGAGAAGTGAAAGGCAAAGGAGAAAAGGAAGATATACCTATCTGAATGCAGAGTTCCAAAGAATAGCAAGGAGAGATAAGAAAACCTTCATCAGTGATCAATGCAGAGAAATAGATGAAAATAATAGAATGGGAAGGACTAGAGATCTCTTCAAGAAAATTAGAGCTACCAAGGGAAATTTTCATGCAAAGATGGGCACAATGAAAGACAGAAAAGGTATGGACCTAACAGAAGCAAAAGATGGCAAGCAGAAAAGGTGGCAAGAATACATGGAAGAACTATACAAAAAGATCTTAACAACCCAGATAACCATGATGGTGTGGTCACTCACCTAGAGCCAGACATCCTGGAGTGTGAAGTCAAATGGGCCTTAGGAAGCCTCACTATAAACAAAGCTAGTGGAGGTGAGGGAACTCCAGCTCAGCTATTTCAAACTGTAAAAGATGACACAGTTAATGTGCTGCACTCAATATGCAAGCAAATTTGGAAAACTCAGCAGTGGCCACAGGACTGGAAAAGGTCAGTTGTCATTCCAATCCCAAAGAAAGGCAATGCTGAAGAATGCTCAAACTACCACACAATTGCACTCATCTCACAAACTAGCAAAGAAATGCTCAAAATTCTCCAAGCTAGGCTTCAATAGTATGTGAACTGAGAACTTCCAGATGTTCAAGCTGAATTTGGAAAAGGCACAGGAACCAGAGACTGGATCACAAAAAGAGCAAGAGAATTCCAGAAAAACATCTACTTCTGCTTCATTGACTACACTAAAGCTTTTTACTGTGTGGATCACAACAAACTGGAAAATTCTTAAAGAGACTGGTATAAGACCACCTTACCTGCCTCCTGAGAAACCTGTATGCAGGTCAAGAAGCAAGTTAGAACCAGACATGGAACAACTGACTGGTTCCAAATTGGGAAAGGAGTTCATCAAGGCTGTATACTGTCACCCTGCTTATTTAACTTATATGCAGAGTACATCATGAGAAATGCTGGGCTGGATGAAGCACAAGCTGGAATCAAGATTGTAAGGAGAAATATCAGTAACATCAGATATACAGATAACACCACTCTTATGGCAGAAAGTGAAGAGGAACTGAGAGCCTCTTGATTAAACTAAAAGAGGAGAGTGAAATTCAACATTCAAACATCTAAAATCATGGCAAATAGATGGGGAAACAATGCAAAGAGTGAGAGACTATTTTTCTGNAAGGAGAAATATCAGTAACATCAGATATACAGATAACACCACTCTTATGGCAGAAAGTGAAGAGGAACTGAGAGCCTCTTGATTAAACTAAAAGAGGAGAGTGAAATTCAACATTCAAACATCTAAAATCATGGCAAATAGATGGGGAAACAATGCAAAGAGTGAGAGACTATTTTTCTGGGTTCCAAAATTACTGCAGATGGTGATTGCAGCCATGAAATTAAAGGAAGCTTGCTCCTTGAAGAAGAAAAGTTATGGCCAACCTAGACAGCATATTTTGGACGAGGGGTATCTCCATACTGCTGCCGTTCCTGACCTTCAACGTGGGATAGATCCTCTAGGTCCTCCTGCACCCACGCAGCCACTGCTTCTCGGGTTGCTCTTCCCGGCCGCTGGCCCTGGCCTCGGGGTGGCTCCTCAGGGTCACTGTCCCTGGCCTCGGGCGCAAGGTGGCTTCTCCCGGCAGCCCCTGACCACGGACGTGGAATAGCTCCTCCCGGCTGCCACCCCTGACTTCAGACACGGGGTGTCTCCTCCCGGCCACCACTAGCCTCGGATGCGGGGTAGCTGCTCCCGGCTGCCATCCCTGACTTTGGATGCCACTGACCTCGGACTCGGGGTAGCTCGCCGCCGCCTGCGCTTAGTGCGCTTAGTGTGCTTAGTGCCCTAGGAAACACCCCTCGTCCAAGGTAAGGAGCAGCAGCTGTGCTTTGCTGGAGCAGCCGCGAACAGATACCCTATGCCCAAGGTAAGAGAAACCCAAGTAAGATAGTAGGTGTTGAAAGAGGGCATCAGAGGGCAGACACACGGAAACCATACTCACAGAAAACTAGTCAATCTAATCACACTAAGACAATAGCCTTGTCTAACTCAATGACACCAAGCCATGCATGTGGGGCAACCCAAAACAGGCAGGTCACAGTGCAGAGGTCTGACAGAATGTGGTCCACTGGAGAAGGGAATGTCAAGCCACTTCAGTATGTTTGCCTTGAGAACCCCATGAACAGTATTCAGTTCAGTTCAGTTCAGTCTCTCAGTCGTGTCCGACTCCTTGCAACCCCATGAATCACAGCACAGCAGGCCTCCCTGTCCATCACCAACTCCCAGAGTTCACTCAGACTCATGCCCATCGAGTCAGTGATGCCATCCAGCCATCTCATCCTCGGTCGTCCCTTTTTCCTCCTGCCCCCAATCCCTCCCAGCATCAGAGTCTTTTCCAATGAGTNGTGGTGTTGGAGAAGACTCTTGAGAGTCCCTTGGACTGCAAGGAGATCCAACCAATCCATTCTAAAGGGATTTCTTTGGAAGGAATGATGCTGAAGCTGAAACTCCAGTACTTTGGCCACCTCATGTGAAGGGTTAACTCGTTGGAAAAGACTCTAATGCTGGGAAGGATTGGGCGCAGGAGGAGAAGGGGACAACAGAGGATGAGATGATTGGATGGCATCATGGACTCGATGAACATGAGTCTGAGTGAACTCAGGGAGATGGTGATGGACAGTGAGGCCTGGCATGCTGTGATTCATGAGGTCACAAAGAGTCGGACACGACTGAGCAACTGAACTGAACTGAGACAGCATATTAAAAAGCAGAGAGATTACTTTGCCAACAAAGGTCCACAAAGTCAAAGCTATGGTTTTTCCTGTAGTCATGTTTGGATGTCAGAGTTGGACCATAAAGAAAGCTGAGTGCTTAAGCATTGATGCTTTTGAACTGTGATGTTGGAGAAGACTCCTGAGAGTCCCTTGTACTGCAAGGAGATCCAACCAGTCCATCCTAAAGGAGATCAGTCATGAATATTCACTGGAAGGACTGATGCTGAAGCTGAAACTCCAATACTTTGGCCACCTGATGCGAAGAACTGACTCATTGGGAAAGACCCTGATGCTCGGAAAAATTGAAGGCAGGAGAAGAAGGGGACGGACGACAGAGGATGAGATGGTTGGATGGCATCACCAACTTGATGGACATGAGTTTGAGACAGTTCTGGGAGTTGGTGATAGACAGGGAAGTATGGTGTCCTGCAGTCCATGGGGTCACAAAGAGTCGGACACAATTGAGCGACTGAACTGATGTGAGTGACACAGAAGCACTAACTTTTGCATTGGTATATGTAGAATTCACTTAAAGGCACATCATTCTCAAACATCCCATCACCCTCAACAATACCAGTACCAAACTATGATAGTTTATAATCCCCAGGTTCTTAAAATTGGCTGAAAATATATCACTTATATTGCACACATTTTCCAGAATACTAGAAATTCTTTCTCCTTAAAGTATATTTGCTCTTTGCCATACATTTCCAAAGAGAACCTTGCTAGGAAAAGGATGTGTCCCTAACTTAGTTGTGAATGCTACAGGAGAAGGTAAAATGACATTTACAGTGCACAGGTCAATTTACTGCTATACAATCAAGCTTGTTATTCCATCAATGGCTATAGTTTCTATGACATCTCAGGTAATCTGTACACTTCAGGACGAGCAACAAATCAGAGCATTACAATGACGTGCACCACTCTCAATTACTTCTTGTTCCCTTTTGCTAGTAAAGTGAGCTTCTAAAGAAAAACTATATTTCTAATCCATAACAGAGTACTGAACACCATGTATGCCCAAAATGGCATACTGTAATTAACGCAAAAAATGTGGTATCAGTTCAGTTCAGTCACTCAGTCATGTCCAACTCTTTACGACCCCATGAACTGCAGCATGCCAGGCCTCCCTGTCCATCACCAACTCCCAGAGTTCACTCAAACTCATGTCCACCGGGTCGGTGATGCCATCCAGCCATCTCATCCTCTGTTGTCCCCTTTTCATCCTGCCCCCAATCCCTCCTAGCATCAGAGTCTTTTCCAATGAGTCAACTCTTCGCATGAGGTGGCCAAAATCAGACAGCTGTAAATGTACAAGTTCATGAACTCTAAATCACACATTATATTAATGATGAAAAATTTTCAAGTGCTTTGATAGCTACTGTCTCATTTTATTTTCATAATGTATTTATCAGATAGATAGGGCAAATACTGTTATCCCTATTTTTTAATCATGAGAAAATATCTTAAGAAGGATTAAATAATTTGTCTAGAGTTATAAGCTAATATACCAAAACACAAGTTGGACTACAAGGAATTCTGACTCTTTGGTATAGGGATCTATAATATGCTGATCAATTCATTATTTTCTTTTTGCTTTTAGAAATAATCCATTGTTAATATCGTAAGCAATGCTTTTTTTCTTTTGACATATCATGACACCCTGTAAATACCCTATACACAGTAAATGCTCAAGGAGTGTTAATGCTAATCAGAGCATGACAAATATTAGTTATGGCAATAGTCACACCATATTAAGATTACTACCAAAAAGACTAGATAACTATAAGCAGGGTGGAAAGCATCAGCATGAGCTATTCCTCCTTGTGTACAATACGCAAATAATTCAAATAAAACAGTTCACCAATGATGTGCCCAAGAATCAAGGAGAAAGTCCACTGGTATCATGAACAACAGGAAAAATAACACAGTAATACCATGACCAGCAATTCAAGCCCAAAATATGAATCTTAGAGATACAATCATACATGTGTATCAGGAAACACAGCAAGAATGTTTATCAATTGGTAATAGCACAAACCTNTGCCCAAGAATCAAGGAGAAAGTCCACTGGTATCATGAACAACAGGAAAAATAACACAGTAATACCATGACCAGCAATTCAAGCCCAAAATATGAATCTTAGAGATACAATCATACATGTGTATCAGGAAACACAGCAAGAATGTTTATCAATTGGTAATAGCACAAACCTGAAAACAACACTCTCTATTAAGGAGGATAAATACATAAATTGTGGTATTACAGCATTTGCAGATGAAGGGAAAACTATGCATTTGTGAAATATGTTCTTATGGATTGACCTCACAAATATATCATTTTAAGCCAAAAGCATGTCACAGAGGAAAGTATTCACAATGCTACTATTTTAGTAAATCCAAAAATATGAAAACAGAAACCACGTTTTTTAGGGATACATGTATACATGATAAAATTTTTTAAATAGCAAAGAAATGATAAACACAACTTTCAGGACAGTGGTTACTATTTGTGGGAAAGAAAAAGGAGATGCTATTGGAAGGGTTAAAGGATGCTTTGAAGATTTTGGTAACGTTCAAGTTCTTATGTTGAATAATAAACATACAGATATTTGTCTTATTATTTAAGATAAATATTATACTATACATATTTTTGTATGTTTATTTCATGATTACGAAACACCAATACTAAATTTCACCTGATCCCATCTGGAAGGAAAACAGATCTGTAGCAACAGAAGGAAAAAATGAAAACATTCTCCATTTTATTTTTAAAAAGGCAAAAATACAAACAGAAAATAAAAAGCTCTGTGACTAACCAAATGATAAGCAAATCGTCAACATCTGTCACTGAGCCTTACAAAATTAGATTGCCAAGTTAGTGATGAAGTCTCCCTTGGCTGCAAAAAAAGTATCTTTGCCTATAATGATACTAATTAATGATTTCATCTGAAATATCTTCAGTTGTGCTGTGCTGAGCTTAGTAGCTCAGTTGTGTCTGACTCTTTGCGACCCCATGGACTGTAACCTGCCAGGATCCTCTGTCCGTGGAATTCTCCAGGCAAGAATACTGGAGTGGCTTGCCATTCCCTTGTCCAATATCTTCTGTTACTAGTACAGTTATCACATCTATAAAACCAAGTGTTATATAATCCAACACTAAAAATAGAGATTTTAATAAATCTAGTTTCTATGTTAGCTACAAAATGAATAAAATTGTTTTAATTCTTGCTGTGCTTCTGTTTAGTAACTGATAAGTTTTGACGATATAACACTGTTGTTATGCCTCCATATTCAAATCTTACAGGTTTAAAATGTAAATGTAAAATGCTAAAAAGGTTTGAAATACAATTTCAAGACAAATTAGGAAGAGGGTAGGATTTCAAGACAGTCTTTAGGAAATTAGGAATCACAACTATCCTTTTATAAAAATAAAAACAGGTTATATTTGCTTTTTGTCTCTCTGAACACTGGCAATTCTTTAGAGAACTTAATTTCATGAGTTAGAGAGGTTTTCTTTGTATTCAATAGAAGAGTGGAGATAAGGGAGAGGATGGGATGTCATAACTGGATACAGGCATCCTCAAGACCTCCACTGGAGTGTGGAGGGGCAGGCTCCTGAGCCTGGGACTATCAACCAGGGTACCAGCATAAGTGTGCAGGAAGGTCAGGCCAAGAGGCTGACTTTTCTGTATCTCCTGCCATGAGAGATCTTGAGGAAGACCATGAAATCTGCTGAGAACTGATAATCAGGAGAGGTGCCAGGGAGAATAGAAGAGTAGAGAGGAGCACTAGGAAAGGCGGGGAAAAAAAATTCTATTCACCACTTTGCCCAGTCTTTCCATAACCACCTCAAAAGCATCTCTTACTTCACAGATTCCTGGCCTACTTTTGCTTGTTACTCAAGTATACCCTTGCTTCACAGTTTATGTTTGTACAGTAGGACTTACCAATCGATTTTCATCAAACACTTCAAATAGAAGCCGGTGTTGCTGAGGATGAACCTAAGTAAGGAAAAAACAACCTTTGCTTAAAACCAAGTGAACACTGGGACTATACTCAGTATCTTATAATAACCTACAATGAAAAAGAATATATATACACACACATACCTGTGTGCTTATGTGTATAACTGAATCATTTTGTTGTACACCAGAAACTAGCACACTGTAAATCAACTCTACTTTTAATTTTTAAAGAAATTAAAACATCAAGCCACAGACATGAAGAAATAAATGCTTGTAAACATTGCCATTTCCTAATTCCTGTTACTTACAATGTATTTTAAATGTGAAACTTAATACAAAAGCCAAGACTCGTCACATGTCAACATTTTCTAAGTATTACCATAACAACAAAGTGGATTTGGTTAGTATTTTCCCATTTTTTTCTAAAAGACACAATTTCAAAAATTTAAATATTTGCAAGCACTTAAAAATACAGATGGGTTTTAAACTTATTATTAATTTTATTGCACTCATGTCACACTAGTAAAGTAAGGCTTCAAATTCTCCAAGCCAGGCTTCAGCAATACATGAACCATGAACTTCCAGATGTTCAAGCTGGTTTTAGAAAGACAGAGGAACCAGAGATCAAATTGCCAACATCCGCTGGATCATTGAAAAAACCAAGAGAGTTCCAGAAAAACATTTATTTCTGCTTTATTGACTATNTCCTGCTTGAGGACATGTTTCTCCTTCCTGAAAACCTTCTGACTAATCCTGTTATCTTAAAATGTATATATAGTGGGAGTGGGCCTGGTAAGATCTTTGCTTTCTCTGTCCCTTTTTATACTTTAATAAAACTCTGCTACACCAAAGCGCTTGAGTGATCAAGCCTGATCCCTGGTCCTGAAGTTAAATCTTCTTCGGAGATCACGAATCCGACATTGTTCACCATAAGCTATCAGCATAAAAGCAACACAGCAAAGATCATATGCACATGAGAGGGCACAGCAGGTGAGCAATATCAACACTTTTCTGGAAGAGATGAAGTGGGGAGGAAAACAATGAAGCAGGGCTTCTGAAGAAACTGAAAACAAAAGAACAGAAAGTTGAAGCAAAGGGGTCAATGGCCCTAATGAGAGAATATTCATATGGCACCTAAACTTCTGGTAAACACACAGAGACACACACACATTATGAAAGAGTTCCTCTTTGATTTCAGATAGAGGTTCAACAATAATGCAACCATCAGTTTTAATATGTAATGTATAAATGATAACTAAAAATATAATTGTTACATGTTTGTGCTTTTCATATGCAGAAGCAATAAATTATTTTTCCATTGTGTCACTGTTAAGTATAACTATATTAGCAGAGATCACATATGTATAACCAGAAAAACTGTCCCAAGGAAAAAAACACTTAGGAAACAAAAGTAAACACCTTTAAAAATTGTAAAGTGCTTCCTCAGAAATATCTACAGAAGTCTTGAATCTATAGGACAAAAATAGGACACTATACTAAGAGGCATGGAGTGGTGTTGCAACTAAAAAAATGACTGCTGAATTAAAATATAAGCAATCTAAAGTAAATTTGCAGAAATCTCTCAAAATGTAGAACAAAAAGCTAAGCTGAAGGAAAATATGAGAAAATAAAAAGAGAATTCTCTGAACAGATTCAGTAAAAAATTAAGCCCTAATGCCCTAAACAGAGGTTGAATAAGCTACAGCTTATGGACCAAATCCCGCCAGGCACCTGCTTCTTTTTTTTTTTTTAAACAGCCCAGAAAATAGTTTTTCTTTTTTTTTTTTTTAAAAACATTTTTAAATGGTTACCTTTTAAATGGCTATCAAAGTACCTACACAGCAGCCTTACTTTTTGCCTCCTATCTGTGTGACACCTAAAATATATATGGCTCTTTGTGAAAAAGTTTGCTGACTCCTGTCCTAAGCCATTTACTGTATGTTACCTACTGATTTCTCTGCTATATATCTAGGAAGGTACTAGATAAGGTTATCTTTGAAATATGTGAGAAAAATGCCACTAGAATCATTTTCTGTGTTCTGTGGTTTACGTGAGGAATTTTGACTGAGAAAGGTAAGAATCAGTCTAGGTGACCCTGCATCCAACTAGCTGGAATCTCCAAACAATCATATAAACAGAGGGAAGGAAATTATCAGAGAAATTATTCACATAAAAGCTTCAGAACTGAAGGGAAACAGCGGTGTTTAAACTGAAATGCTTATCACAGGCCCAAGATGATGACACTGCACACACAAGGCATAATACTTTGAAATTGTAAAACACCAGGATAAAGATAAATCATCAGTTTTTTCCACAGAGAGAGAAGAATCACCCTCAAAGGAACAAGAATCAGCCCTTTCAATAGCAATACCATGTTCAATGTTGATAAAACAATGGCTTTAACTTCCTGAAGAAAAACCATTTCCAATCTAGACTCCTATAAGGGGCCAGGTCTTCTGGGGAAACTTTCAAAAAAGGGTTCTTCACCTTTTAAAAGAGACACAATGGGGGAAATTCTCCCTTTTCTACCTCTGGACATCATGATGGGACGCTATGTTGTTTGGAATCGTGGCAAGCTTCATGTGACCATGGACAGAAAGCAAACATAAATTGGCGATCTACTCATCTATCATAGCTGGAGGTCAGTTTGGGACAGGGATATGTGAACTATTCATCAGAATGGGAATAACGACCAGAATGACAAACAGAAACAGTTCAGAGCAGTTTAGAGAGAACAGGAGGATGAGGCACCAGAGTTATTCGCTCTTCATTAGAAGCCTCTTTCTTTATAGTATTTCTTTTTAAGCTATGTGTGAATTTTTTGATGAGATTACTTTTAAAATTTCTATTAAAAATAGGAGTAAAGCTATGGTCACAAAAAAACAGTTTACAGGGTCATAGTTAAATGAAAGATATAAGGAAAAACAAAAATAAAAACTATTGTGATGTTTGTGGGAAAATATGTAAGTCTGTAAATGGACAAAAGAGCAAAGAAAAAAAAACAGTAGTAACCAAATTTTCAAAGAAGGATAAAGGTACTGATAAATGTCAATTTATTCTCTGCTATTCATAAACAACCTAAAGTAATGTTCCTGGAAATTATGCTGGTGGTTGCAGGAAAAAAAACAAAGCAGGTATATTAAAAAAAAAAAAAAAAAAAAAGCTTTATTGAGATATAATATACATACCATGCAAGTGACCCATTGAAAATGTACAATTCAATGGGTTTTAGTATAGAGTATGCAACTAACTACTCTCACAATTTTGGAACATTTTCATCACCTCAAATAGAAACTCCATGCCTGTCAGCAGTCACTCCTTGTGAAGTGAATGAAAATTGCTCAATCATGTCCGATTCTTTGCAACCTCATGGACTATACACTCCATGAAATTCTCCTGGCAAGAATACTGGAGTGGGTAGCCATTCCCTTCTCCAGGGGATCTTCCCAACCCAGAGACCCAGGGTCTCCCACACTGCAGGCAGATTCTTTACCAGCTGAGACACCAGGGAAGCCCAGGCAGTCACTCCTAATTTCCCCTCAACGTCCTCAATCTCAGACAACCTCTAATACATTTTCTGTCTCTACAGATTTGCCTACTATGGATATTTAACATAAGGAGAATCCTACAATATGTGGTCTTTAAATATTGTGGAGGTTCACCTATGTTGTAGCATGTGTCACTACATTGTTCGTTTTTGTAATTGAATAATATTTCATTTTATGTATATATCCCATTCATCTGTCCATTTTGTTTGTCCGTTCATTTGTTGATGGACCTACCAGCTGTTTCTACTTTTTTACTATAATGAATAATGATGCTATGAGCATTCATCTACAAGTTTTTGTGTGAACATCTGTGGTAAGTAAATTTTAAAATAAAAACTGTGTAAAAAGTTACATCAACTAGGTAAGTATTTTTATAGGCATATAAAATGCTTATAGCATTTTATAAATAGGAAGAATCTTCACATTTTTATGTACATGCTTTGTGTCTTTCTTCTTTCTCTATACAGTTATTTCTTATCAACAAATATAAAAATAAATTATAGATACATAGCCATTCAAGCAGTAAAAAAGAGATACATAGTATAGCAAATTATAAATCTTTCATCTTTGTCCCACCCTCAGAGAAAATACTGTGAACAGTTTCTTAGGTTCTGCCAGAAATACTTTTTCAAATACCTGCATATGAGAGTTGTTCTGTTTTAACACAAATAGGTGAATCATACATACAATGTTCTGCACCTTTGTTCCTTCATTTAGTATATTTTGAAACTAACACTCTATCAATACATAAACATCTGTCTCTTTTTAAACAGCCAATGAGGATTTCATTATATGGCTATACCATACTATGAAAGTGAAAGTCGCTCAGTCGTGTCTGACTCTCTGTGACCCCATGGACTATACAATCCATGGAATTCTCCAGGCCAGAATACTGGAGTGGGTAGCTGTTCCCTTCTCCAGGGGATCTTCCCAACCCAGGGATTGAACCCAGGTCTCCTGTAACGCAAGCGGATTCTTTATCATCTGAGCCACCAGGGAAGCCCCATCCTAAGTGCTTTATTAATGAGTCACCCCATCCTTTTTCCTAGCTAACAGAATTCTGATTTTATTGAAATATTGGATGACAATGTGTGTCAGGGATACCACCAGCTACTCCCCCTACCTTACCTCCTATGAGCTTACTTCTGATTCCTCTAAGCTTCCCAGTAATTCCACTCTATCCATGACTGAGTTAGAAATATACACACAACATAATTCTGGCCCAAGAGATATGAAAGTCTCCCAGGGAAATTTTTTCAAAAAGGTTCTTCACTTTTTAAAGGAGACTGATAGGGTCTACCTCTGGACATCATCCTCAGAGGCTATGTCGTTTGGAATTGCTGCAGGCTTCTTGTGACCAAGGACAGAAAGCCAAGAGAATCCCAGAGAAGCTGGGCTTCACATGACCCTGTTCAGCGGCTGCAGTCACTGCCTCTCTTCTATGCCTGCTTCTTGTGAGGAAAAATAATAAATGCAATTATCATTTAAGCCAATTTTAGCTGTTACAGTGAGTCTGTTACTAGAAGCTGAAAGCATCCTAAATGACACACTACAGAAGGGCCTACTTTAAATACTTTACATTTAGGGACTCCCCTAAATTCTCTAATATCCCCTGATATTCACATACTAGCACCCGTGTTTTCTCTTCACAAGGTTCAGCACATTGGTAATACTTTTGAGAAACTAGTTCACAGGGCTCCACAGTAGATAGTAAGCCTTGTTGAGGGTAGGGACTGTGAGTGAGTGAGTATTAAGTTGCTCCGTCGTGTCTGACTCTTTCCAACCCCATGGACTATAGCCTGCCAGGCTCCTATGTCCATGGGATTCTCCCGACAAGAATACTGGAGTTGGTTGCCAGGATAAATATATGGATAAAAATACATAGGAAAAAACACTAGACTATCATACAATTAGTGGTGGCTTTATGGAAATTAAATTACAGCTGATTTTTATTTCTTTTTATAAAAATATCTAAGGTATACACGTTGCTTCTGTAACATAATACTAATATATGCATGAACATGTACACATTATGTGTGTGAATACCAAAGATACAAACTGATCACCATGGGTGTACAGGGAATGGAGTGCTCCTTTTTCAGAGGCTCCTATGCTATGCTGATGCACAGAGCATATAATGAGTATATGGCCCCTAATGTGTCAGACTATTTTCCCTCCTGATAACTCACCTCTCCTGATCTCACGTGAGCAACTGTAAGTGCAGATTTTACTATACTTTGCGACTGAACATTAACTTCAATTTGGAGTTGTCCTGTCTATTAATTTACCAGTAACATTTCTGGTTCAATAGTAACGAATCAGGCTGTCGATGTAGGAGACATAGGTTCAATCCCTGGGTCAGGAAGATTCCCTGGAGAAGGAAATGGCAGCCCACTCCAGTACTCTTGCCTGGGAAATCCCATGGACAGAGAACCCTGGCAGGCTACAGTCAGTCCATGGGGTCACAAAGAGTCGGAACACAACTCAGTGACTAAACAACAAGAGTTCTCCACAAAAAAAAAAAAAAACTTTCTTTGAACTTCATGTTTTCTAAAAGATATAAAATCTCCCTTCAACTTCTGGTCACAATTTTCACTTGGCTGAATGCCAGATAACCAAGATTTTACTTTACTATGTTATCTCAATAGTCATTTCACTGTGAATACATTCAATGGAAAACAGTTTGTGCTAAACAATGAAATGACAAGGAAGAAAATAGAAAACCACACATAAGTATGTCCTTTGTACAGCAAGTGCTAAATCACCTTGTGTTTTCAGTTCTGTATCTAGCTGTGATGAATTAGCATTGATCCACACAGATTTATCTAGTTATCCTCACAATAAATTTGGAAATTTATGATTAAAATAAATGCATAACCTATGCTTGATCCCAGAATAAAGTAATACTGGCTAGAACATTTGGTAACAGTGAAATTATGGTAAAAGAAATGAATACAAGGCAACAGAGTCCTAAGCCTGGTGTGCATTTTCAAATGGTCATCTTTTATTTTTGTGGTAATATCTCTAACTCAAGAGTTTCGCACCGACTTTCAAATATCCTTTTTAATAGGAAATCAAGATCATAAAAAATAATAGGAAAATGTTTAATTACAGTTTTAAATTTAAAATTTGTATAATTTTAATTCCTCTAACAGATATCCATACTATCTATTTCTACCCACATTTTGAGATTCCTTTTCTCCTTGATACTGGTGGTCATTTGAGTTTTCTTTCTTGTTTGGGCTTGCTGTGATGTAGCAATTTTCTTAATCTTTTCAAGGAACTATCTTTAGCTGCATTTGTTTTCTCTACTTTTTGTCCATGTTCTATTTCGTTGATTTCCATTCTTGTTTTCTTCCCTCTACTTTTTATTTTTTGCTTAAGGTAGAAACTTAGATCATCAATTTTATATCTTTCTTCATGGGGTCGGCAAGGAGTCAGACATCACTGAGCGACTGGACTGAACTGAACTGATAAATGTCAATTAAGTAAAACTGATTTGATAATGGTGTTCAGGACATCTGTATCTTTACTGAATTTTTTTTGACTACTTATTCTACCAGAGAAGAAGTAGTATTTAGCTTTAGTTTTAGAAAAACAGTAGTTTTCCAAGTATAATTCTCTTATTTTTCCTCAGCTTCAAATACCTTAATACACTGTCATTCTTGAAGGATATTTTTATTAGATACAGAATTCTGAGTTGATCATTCTTTTTTCTTTACAACCTTAAATATGCTGTTTCAACACAGTTTCTGATAAGCAATCTATAGTTATTTGAATCACTGTTCCCATCTACATCATGTGTCACTGTCAGTTTGAGGGCCCTCTTGGGAGCCTGGAGTTTGTTCTTACGGGACAGTGAAGTGGGGTGAGGAAGAAGGCAGGAATGTGAATGAAGGATGTATCATGTATCCACTTGCTGGTAGGCTCGCATCATCTCTTGTCTGGATCAATGTATTTAATAAATGACTAAGAGAAACACAAATATTATATCATCTTTAAGGAAAAACATAAAAATCTGCAAAATTGGAATAAGACTGCCTCTCCATCCGAATTAAATTAGAATAAGATAATTCAGGCTTAAATCGTCCTTTATCTCATTACCTTATGCCTGTTTTTCATAATAAAATAAATGGTTCCAAGGCCATCTCATCACACCTAGATTTAACTCTTAAATTTTTACAAATTCTTGTAAGATACATTTTAGAATATTGTGAGAACTTATCATTCTAACCTATTGAGAAAGAAAACTTTGCTGTTATAATGAAATAAAATCCATACTTACTCTGAATAATATTTCTTCATTCCATTTTGGATTCAAAGTCTGAAAGACAATAAACACAGCATAACTACCTTTTCAATATTTTATTACACAAAAATAAAACAACATATACTTAAAATTTTTTAAATACTAACCTTTTTAATGGTTTTCGTTTGCACACTTGTAAACACTCCATTCATTGGGTCATATAATGTCACTCGCACATAAGGATCACTGTTAAAATTTTTAAAAATTTAATTGTTATTTATTCCCAAACTCAGGTTTCTCAATCTATAAAAATCACAGAATTTTCCTTGTTAACAATTTCTACAATTATTATCTATACTTAAAAGTAAGAGTTCCTTAGGCAGGGGTAAGTAATTATAGTAACTGTAGTATCTAGCTAAAAAGCTGAAATGCCATGATAGAGAAACAGACAAAGAATTAGAAAGAAAATCTTTTAATCACAATTCAATGATTTCCAACCTCTTAATATTTTTGGAAACTTTGTTTAATTTTTTTATTACATGCCTTCTTCTGGGTTAAGAAGGTTAATTCAATGACTTTCAAGAATAGCTTTGTAAGACCTCAAGGTAGTTTCAAGTTATCTCACAGGTATAAACTCTTCTTAGAAAATAAAGACAAAGTGTTTGAGCTCAAAATAATTGTGTGCCAGGTAAACCCTTGTACAAAGAGACATGGAGAAGGAAAACCTTGTGATATTCAGGTCTGCAAAGCAAAAGACTTGACATTTTACTTTTCCATGGTCATACTTCTCTCGTGTCCCTTGGGGATCCCAAGTACCCACTGTTTTCCACCACCAACTCCCTCCTCCCATTTCCACATACAACCCTGGTGCTACTGCTGCTGCTAGGTCGCTTCAGTCCTGCCCGACTCTGTGCAACTCTATGGACTGTAGCCCGCCAGGCTCCTCTTTCCAAGGGATTTTCCAGACAAGAATCCTGGAGTGGATCATCATGCCCTCCTTCAGGGGATCTTCCTGACCCATGTCTCTCATGCCTCCTGTATTGGCAGGTGGGTTCTTTACCACTAGCGCCACCTGGGAAGGCCCCATACAAACTCATCTCTTACTTTAATTGACAAAAATCAAAGGCATCACAATACTCCCAACACCCTGATGTTTATCAGAGTCCATCCTACCGCTAACTTCAATGGTTCAGGTATTTCACCCAATCACCCTTGTCCAGTGACCTACCACCTTCTCTGGAACCTTACATCATCTATTTTGACTTAGGTTTTTCCAGTCATTGCTGTTGCTAAATTGCTAAGTTGCGTCCAACTCTGCTCGACCCTATAGACAGCAGCCCACCAGGCTCCCCCGTCCCTGGGATTCTCCAGGCAAGAACACTGGAGTGGGTTGCCATTTCCTTCTCCAATGCATGAAAGTGAAAAGTCAAAGTGAAGTCGCTCAGTCATTTCCGACTCTTAGCGACCCCATGGTCTGCAGCCTACCAGGCTCCGTCCATGGGATTTTTCAGGCAAGAGTACTGGAGTAGGGCGCCATTGCCTTCTCTGGTCCTCCACTCCCTGACTCTCCTTCATGCTTCCAGCAAAGCAAACTAGACTTTCTTCCTGTCTCAGTCAAAGTTCCCAAGCGAAAAATCTGTGATAATAATGACACAAATAACAACTAATACATATGCAGCAATTACTCTGTGTCAGGCACTGTTATAAATGGTTTATATACATATTAACTTTTGGAATCCTTATAACAACCTATGAGGCAGGTATGATTATTATCTGTTTTAAACAGAGTCAACTTTAAGTTGACTTTAAAAAGTCAACTCATCCCAGATGACACAGCTAGGAAGCGGAACAGTGAGGACCGAAACTCAAGCACCTGGCTTCAGAGACCCTGTTCATAACCACGACAGCCTACAACCTCCCTTCCTTCATTTCCCAACAGCCAGTGGTCTTCAAAACCCTATAATCTGGCTTCCACCTCTTTCTTTCAGACCTATTCCATGAAAAGTCACCAATCTTGCTAAAACAATTGACACTCTGTAGTCACTTATTTTGCTGGCTCTCTATATGTTTGATATTACTGACCATTTTCTCCTTGAAACTCATCTCAATTAGCTTTCATGATACAAGACCCTTCTGGTTCTCCCTTTTGTTTTCTCTACATATTTCCTTCAAAATCTCACCCATGGTTTTAACAATTAACTGTATACTCACAAATATAAATATAAAACATAAGTGCAAATATAAATATATATTCCTGATCTCACAACCCAGCTAGACACTTCCACCTGGATAGTTCACAGATAATATCTGTTCAAGAATTTTACCCATTTTTAATTGGCCATTTTATCATATTATTACTAAGTTATAAGAAGTTTTTATAAACTGAATTAAAGGTGCTTGTCAGATACATGTTTTGAAAACATTTTCTCCAATTGGTGGCTTGCCTTTTCCTTTTCTTAACTGTGTCTTTCAAACAACACAGTGGTTCAGACAGTAGAGAATCTACCTGCAATGCAGGAGACCAAGGTTTGATCCTGGGTTGGGAAGATCCCCGGGAGAAGGAAATGGCTACCCTCTCCAGTATTCTTGCCTGGAGAATCCCATGTAGAGAGGAGCCTGGCAGGCTACAGTCCATAGGGTCGCAAACAGTTGGACAGGACCAAGCGACTATCACTTTCACTTTCAGCTGTGTCTTTCAAACAGAAGTTTTTAATTCTAATGAAGTCTATTTCAACATTTTTCTTTCAAAATTTTATGGCGCATATTTTTTTAGTCTTATTCAAGAAATCTTTGTGTAACTCAGTAGAGCAAATATTTTCTCCTATGTCTTCTGCTAGAAGTTTATTAATTTTAGCTCTTATTAATTTTCTATATTATATGTGATAAGGACATAGCTTCATTTTGTTCCATACCTATAACCAGTTGTTCTAGTATCATGCATTTAAAAGATTATCCTTTCTCTTGAATTACCTCAACGCTTAAAGCAATTGACCACACACATATGTATGTGTGTTGGGTGCAGGGGGGTGGGGAGTGTGTGTACTTCTACACTCTTTACTCTAGTCCACTGAACAGTATAGCTACTCTTATGCCAATGCTGCTTTGTCTTGATTGTCTGTATAGAAAATCTTGAAATTACGTTGCATAAATTCTCTACCTATGTGGCCTATGTTCTTTTTCAAAATTGTTTTGGCTATTCTGTGTCCTTTGACTTTTCCTAACAATGGAATCAGTTCATCTGTTTCTCAAAAAAAATCCCAGGATTTTTATTACGATTGAGCCAAATCTATTCAATTTGGAGAGAAATACAACTCTACCAATAATATATCTTCAATCCATGAATATGACAATGCTTGTCTCTTGATTTAGATCTTCAATTTCCCTTAGTTAGCAATGTTTTGTAGTTTTCAGTGTGCAGTACTTGCAAATCTTCTGTTAAAGTTATTCCTTCAAAGTTTTTAATTTTAAATTAATTTTAAATTTTAAAAATTCATTTTCCAATTATTAACTGATTGATCAGTTCAGTTCAGTCACTCAGTCGTTTCCAACTCTTTGTGACCCCAACATGCTTGGCTTCCCTGTCCATCACCAACTTGCTTGCTCCAACTTGCACCAGCTTGCTCAAACTCATGTCCGTCAAGTCGGTGATGCCATCCAACCATCTCATCCTCTGTCGTCCCCTTAGAGGATATAAGAATATGACTAACTTTTGTACAATGATTTTGTTTCTTGTGGCCTTTATATTTTAGTTCTAGCAGCTTTTTCTTTTGTAGATTTCTTAAGGTTTTCTATGTATATGATGTGACTACAAATAAAAAGTTTTTCCCTTTTCAGTCTGTATTTTTCTTTTCCTAGTCATATTACATGGCTAAGACGTCTAGCACAATGTTGAGCTGAATGTGAAAGCAGACAAACTTTCTTATTCATGAGTTTAAGCAGACAGCATTCAGACTGTCATCACTGGGCATAATGTTAACTACTACCTTTCTCACAGAAAACCTTAATCAGATCTACAGCTTCCATCTATCCCTAGTTTGCTAAGAGTTTCCATCATGAATGGGTGCTCAGTGATGTCAGAAGCTTTTTCTGTTTTTACTGAAATGATTGCTTTTCTTTTATTCTAGTAATATGGTATATTATATTGATTAACTTTCAGACGTTAAACTAATTCTGCATCTTATTATTAGTTTGTTGACAGGTTTTTTTTTAATCATAAAAGGATATTGAATATTGACAAGTGTACTTTCTACACCTACTGAAATGATCATGCATTTTTTTCTTCTGGACTGTATTAATATGACAGTGGTTGACTTGAACAAATCTTATATTCATAAGAAAAACCCCATGTGCTGAAATCCATTTATCAGACATTCAAAACTCCACTTCAGTCTTCATATGCTTACTGTTTGCATGGCATCTGCATCCCTTCTCTTTCATCTTAGCTGTGTCTTTGTATTTTAAGTGCATCATTTATAGACAGTATTTAGTTGGGTCTGCTTTTTCAGCCCATTCTAATAATTTCTACCTCATGTTCACCTTAGTTCATTAATGTTTAATGCAATTGTTATGCTTAGATTTAGTGTATCAAATTATTACTGGGTTTCTATTCTTTCCTTTCTCCTTTCTCTCTCTCTCTCTCTTTATGATCATGTGTTATTTTCCTGGCCTTTAAGTATTTTTTTCCCAAGAATCTCATTTTTAAATTTTGATTGTTTTTTAATCTATAATTCTTTACATTAGTTTTTAGCAGTTCATCTAGGTATTGCAATATACACTCTTACTTTTTATTCCACTTACACTTAATACATCACATTCTACTAAAAAGTTCATGTCCTTTATACAATAATCATTATATGTATTCCATCTATAAGATAATAAAAAAACAATAAGCTGTGATATAACCAGGCATGCTTTTTAAAAAATTACGATGAAAAGAGCAAAAAATCTTTCAGATGTTTCCAGATGTTTACCAATCTGATGCTCTATATTCCTTTGTAAGGATCTGAGTTTCCATCTGCTATCTATCCTCTTTACCTGGGAGAAATTCCTTTAGCTTTTATTAGAGTGCAGATCTGTTAATGACAAAGTTTCAAAGCTTTCTTTTATCTGAAAATGTTGTTATTTTGTCATCTTACTAAAGAATAGTTTCTCTGAATATAATAGAGAATTCTAGGTTGACAGCTATTCTATTGTTCCATTTTTTAAAAAATCTGGGCTCTGTAGTTTCTGGTGAGAAGTCAGTAGTCAACTGAATTATAGGTCCCTTGTATATAATTTGTCGTTCTCTGAGTGCTTTGTCAGTCCTTTAGACTTGGCTTTCGGCAGCATGACTATTATGTGCCTCAATATGTTCTTCTCAGTACTTATCCTGCTCCGTGGTTTTTGATTCTATAAACTTGTGTTATTCACCAAATTTGGAAAACTTATGGCCACTATTTCTTAAAAAAGAGTTTGCCTCATTCTCTCTCTTCTATTTCTAGGACTCCAATTACATGTATGTTAGATTGTGTGGTATTATTTTAACAAGTCCCTGAGGCTCTCTCTGTGTTCATTTAAATTTTTTTTAATCTGTTTCTCTCTCACCTCCTGCTGAGAAATAATTTCTATTGATCTACCTCTAAGTTTAATTAATTCTTCCTCTTCATCTCCACTCTGCTGTTAACATCTCAGAATGTTAATTTAATATATTATATTTTTCAGTTTTAGAATTTTCATTTTTTATGGTTTCTAACTTATTCCTGATATTTCCAATCTTTGACTTATGTGAGCATATTTTTTTCCTCTTCTGAGAATGTGTTTCATTTACCTGTTTTTTTTTTTTTTGGTAGATTACATAGCTTTGGATTCTATCTTAGACATTATAAATATTAAGTTGTAGAGACTGTGGATGCTGTATTTTCTCTTTGATAAGAATTTGTGTTTTTATTTAATTCTATCATGTAATTAATTATCTTACTTGGGCAAGAATCACAAGCTCTGTTTCTTGGGCAGCAACCTTGATCTCTGTTCTGATCTTTTGTCCTTAGTTAAGTTGTCTGGAATCTGCTATCAGATGTGTGATTCAGGGTCAGCAAGAAATGACAGTAGACATAGTTTGGGAATCTCCTTTCCAGTTCTTTCCATTCCAGAATTCTGACCACTGTATATTTTCTTCAGATTAAGTCTTCTGATTTCCTAGGCCATGAATATTATAATTTTTCCATGTTCTGATTCCATGTGACCTCAGACTAATTCATAAATTGGAGATTTACTCAGTGCAACTCCCACCTCCAAACGGACTCTTCACTAGACTTTCACTAGACTCTACCTGCTCTGTTCACTCTCCACTGCCTTTAAGTTGCTGCTTTCAGTAATATGTTCACATTTATGGTTGTTAACTGCTCAAGGATTAGCCTGTTAGAATTTTACTAATTCCCAGAGACAGAATTCATTAATGTACCTTCTAACTACCTTTCTGAGTTATAACTTTGCCTAATTTCACATATTCTGCAATTCAGATATCAAGGAATTTGGTAAACCACCAACTGGAAACAACCAACTTCATATAACAGTTTACTAACAATATCACTCAATTTTTCATCTAACTAAAGTTAGAAAAAATTAATTAATACAAAGTTTTAAAATTACATCCCAACTTATTATACTTACCTAGCTCCCAAGATATCCTTTTTGGCAAGGCCTATTCCAGCTATAACTTTTACCCTCACAATTCGGGAATTTTCCTAAAATACAAAAATTTCTATTTTATTTTCATGTAATTTATAAGTTACTTAAGACACATGTATCTTTAAATATATATATACCAAATAAGATAATAGGATATTAAAATTAATTGGAAGAATCTTTTTTCAGGAATTAAAATGACTAAAAGTATATAGAGAAAAATAAAAACTGTGTTGTTATTTGTAATGACTGGATTATCTACAAAGAAAATCCAAAGAAGCTAGAGTCAAATTATTATAATGAGCAAAAATTTATCATTGTTGCCAAGAAAATCCAAAACCAAAAGTACTGGGACTTATATGGATTCATCATTTTTGCTAGGTACAGGATAACACAAAATTCAGCATTCATAACCATTTGTAATAATTATTTAGACAGGTAAAATTATTTTTAAAATGCCATTCAATAATCTATTTTTAAATAAAACAGTAATCTATTGATATTTTAATGTATGAAACATTAAAATTCTTGGGTATCATAATAGCATGATGAGGTTTTATATAAGAATATCCTATTTTTAAGAAATACATATTGAAGTATTTAGGGATAAAGTAAGATAAAGTTTGCAACTCACACTTAAACGGCTCAGCCAATAAAAAGTTGAACATGAGTGAATGTGTATGTATATGAAAGTAAAGGGAATAACCAACTTGTTGCCAATTTCTGGATCTGACTGATGGGTAATGAAGTGTTGATTACACTATTGTTTTGTTGTCCCATAGATTTGAAATTTTTTAAAATAAAAAGGTGGGTAAAAATACTATAAAACAGAATACACACTTTAAAAATTCACAAATAACCAAAACTGTTAGATATAGAGAAACAAAATTAAGAAGAAGTGTCAAGACCTTTATGGATACAATCTGTAGATAAAGAAAATAAGGAAAATATAAATAAATGAAGAAATTCACTATATTCATGGAAGTAAATATTTGATATTATTATATGTTTTCTCCAAAGTAAATTACAAATTCAATACAATTCCAACTCCTCTCCTTAAACTCTTTCATAGATCTTAACAAATGATTCTAAAATTCATACAGAGGAGTGAGAATGAGTAAAGAAGTAAATAATAATATTTGATCACTATTTTATACTACATATAAAAACAAACTCCAGATACATCAAATTTTAACAATGAAAAAGAAAACTTAAAAAATTCTTCAAATATTTTAGAATATTTCTGACATTGAAGAAAGAATTTTAAAAAATACAAACTCTAATCAAAAAAGTTGTTAGCTCTGACACTAAAATTACGTATCCTTTGTGTGAAGAGATGCCATGAGCAAAATGAAAAAACCACGGAACACACAGGGTAGAAATATCTAACACATATATATATACCAAGTTCAAATTATGATTATCCAGGATACATTACTGTTGTTCGGTTGATAACTCTGCAACCCCATGGACTGTAGCCCACCAGGCTCCTCTGTCCATGGGATTTCCCAGGCAAGACTAGTGGAGTGGATTGCCATTTCCTTCTCCAGGAGATTGACCCAGGGATCAAACCTGCATCTTCTGCCTTGTAGGCAGATTCTTTACTACTGAGCCACCGGGAAGCCCATCTGGAATATATCAAGAAATTCTAAAACCCACAAAGTGATGTTTAAACAACATAATATAAGAAATCATACAGAATGGTCAATAAACATGAAAAGATCCTCAGTTTCACCAGTAATAAGAAAGATCTCTAGTGTGTGTGCTGCCAATACAAACACAAGTGAGAACTCTAACACACTGTTCATGAGAGTAATTTTGAAGAGCTATTTGGCAATATCTATTGAAAGCTCTAAATCAATAGCTCAGGAATTTCACTATTAAATATAAGCCCTAGATAAACTATCACTGACTTACACAAGGCCAACAATTTCACAGTAGCATTTATAAGATCAACAAATGTGAAACAAATGTTGCCTAACAGAGAGGAACCCAACTGGTTCTATTCTAAAATTACTCCATCAGCCAGATGAATGGATAAAAAAGATGTCACACACACACACACACACAAGATGTCACACATGCACACACACATATACACACAATGGAATACTACTCAGCCACAAAAAAGAATGAAATTTTGCCATTTGCAATAACATGGATAGACTTGCAGGGCATTGTGCTAAGTGAAATAAGTTATATAGAGAAAGACAAATATTGTATGACATACCTATATGTGGAATTGAAAAAATACAACAAACCACTGAATATAACAAAAAAAGAAGCAGGCTCAGACACAGAAAACAAATTAGTGGTTTCCAGTGGGGAGAAGTTGGGAGGGGCAGTATAAGGGTGGCAGAGTAGCAAACCACTGGGTATAAGGTAGGCTCAAGGACATACTGTACATCACAGGGAGTGTTGCCAATATTTTGTAATAACTGTAAATAGAAAGTAACCTTTTAAAACTGTATAAAAATTCTAAAACATAATAAAATTATCCTATCAGCAAGTAGTAGGTCATATTCCTTTTTGAGGAAAAATCTGGGTGGGGGATAATATATACATATCATAGGGTATTTATTTATTTATTTCAATCTTTTTCCATTTCTAAATACTTAGAATCACCCTCATTCCTGGGAGTTCCACTGAATAAGTATGATAACAGAAATATCCTCTAAGCTACAAAACTCAGATGACAAATTCATATAACACAAAAATCCTTGACGAGAGACACTAAATATTTTATAACTTTTCTCCATCACCAAATATTAAATACACAGCCGATCTTACAAGTAAAAAGAGAACTCCTCAATTATCAGAAATAAAGGCAATTGAAAATCAGAGAGGAAAATATAAACTGAGAAATTTGTTTTCTCTGGGGACTGATTTCCAAAAATCTGAAGAGATTTACAGAACTACCATTTTTTCCTGGAAGGTCACTGAATAATTAGGTCAATTAAAATATTCTAGTGGCCCTACAACTGAATTTTCCTATACTAGTTGACTGGGAAGTGGCTACTCTATTAAAGTGGCTACTCTTTTCAGTAATTAAGTAGGTACTAATTCCCAAGACTGATTCTAAAAATCAGATATCTTTTCAGGGATGACTTAATAAATACAAATTTTTTCAAGTGGTAAAGTATAATCAAAGGTCCCCTCAGAAAATAATGTTATTTGATAATCTTATCTGTTCTAAGTGCAGACAATTGTTTGTGATTTGTACATGATCTTAATTGAGGGAAGAAATTATCATTCCCTTCTAAAAAAAGCTAATCCATATTTGTTACTGTTAATCCATCTCCTGACTTAAAAATCATCCACAGTAGCCTCTACTGAAACTATCTCCCAGAAGTCTCCTGAAGAAATGTAGCAAGCATTAAATAAAAACAATTCCAAAGGGTAATAACTTACAGTCACAGATGCATTTAACTTTTAAACTTTATCCTTGCATTTTACAACCACAAAAATGAGAACTACTTCAGATGCTGTGGTTAAATGATGTAAAGCTATATTGATTTAAGAGTCTTTCAAGAAACTAAAGAAATACCTTTTTTTTTCATATTTGCATTCATATAATTTCATTTTATAAGTTTATGCTAAAAAATTGTCCCCACCGCTCTCTTTGATCACATCTATCATCAGAGATCACACCTACATTATCTTTGAAAATGAAGGAGAAGGCCATATATGTTGCAACTAGAGACCAAACTCTTTAGTAACTTTAGAATTGTGATACTAAAAGTATTATTAACAGAATTCTAGATAGTACTCAAATGAGTAAAAAAGAAGACAAAAAAAAGAAATATCTTTTCCTTAATCAAAACAGAGTCTTTATCCTCAAGCAGACCAGGGCTCTTCACTAAAGCTGGACTCTCCCCCTCTTTCACTCATAAGAGGGCTTTACTGATTTTTGAAAGTGAAATGAAAAGGTTGCAAATTGCAGGCAAAGATGTGTGGCTTTTTTTCAAGGACGGGGGAAACAAACTGGTAATGTGTTATCAATGCAGGCAGCTTCAGTAATTAAAAGCAGCTTTCCAAAGGCTGAGATTTTCTCTACAATTCATGAAAACAGTGATGAATTATGCCTTAATCTTCTGTCAACCTTTCCCACCAAATAAATAAATAAAAACCAGGAACAGGATTCCCAGAGCTTTAAGTCTTTCCATCTCTCAAAGGTCTTGGGAGAATTTTTGTTAACCTCTTCATCCTTTTCCCTTCCTTTCATTGCCCACTCCCACCAGACTACTTTCTGAAAAAGATATGTCCTCTGTTTACTTATCTCTGACTTTTTATATAAGCTGTAGTCCCTCTGCCTGGGAGATTCTTCCCCATCCTCTACCCCTTCATTGTTAAAGTCCTATACCATCTGAGCAGATTCTTTAGAGACCATTAAAAATGGAATTATTAATATTAATGACAGAAAAAAATTATAGTGTTAATTGGAATAATCAAGTTGCCAAATGGTATCTATTGTGACAACTCCATAAAATCATAAATTCAGATGGATAAAGTAAATATGCAACAATGAAAATAGCTACCATAATAATGAGATAAAGATTTTAAAATTTAATTTAGGTTTTAAAGGTTTTAAAATTTAATTTAAAAGGTTTGGTATAAAATTAAATCTTTTTTCTTAAAAAAATGCCTGTCCTTTCTTTAAAGACCAAATGATATCTTTTCTAAAACCCTTGACAGGAATTTTCCTTCTCTTTGTTAGAGGCTCAATTACATAGCATCTATCACATACCATCTTGTATCTGAGGCAATAAACTATGTGTATTTCTCAATTATAAAAACTGTGAAAATTTGAAGATCAAGAAACTCATCTTTATGTTTTCTTTGCTTCCTCTCTAGAACACAGCAGATTACTTGGCAAACAGTTCAGTTCAGTTCAGTCGCTCAGTCGTGTCCGACTCTTTGCGACCCCATGAATCGCAGCACGCCAGGCCTCCCCGTCCATCACTAACTCCCAGATTTCACTCAGACTCATGCCCATCGAGTCAGTGAGGCCATCCAGCCATCTCATCCTCGGTCATCCCCTTCTCCTCCTGCCCCCAATCCCTCCCACCATCAGAGTCTTTTCCAATGAGTCAACTCTTTGCATGAGGTGGCCTAAGTACTGTAGCTTCAGCTTTAGCATCTTTCCTTCCAAAGAAATCCCAGGGCCTATCTCCTTCAGAAAGGACTGCTTGGATCTCCTTGCAGTCCAAGGGACTCTCAAGAGTCTTCTCCAGCTCCACAATTCAAAAGCATCAATTCTTTGGCGCTCAGCCTCCTTCACAGTCCAACTCTCACATCCATACTTGATTACTGGAAAAACCATAGCCTTGACTAGACGGACCTTAGTCGGCAATGTAATATCTCTACTTTTGAATATGCTATCTAGGTTGGTCATAACTTTTCTTCCAAGGAGTAAGCGTCTTTTGATTTCATGGCTGCAGTCACTACCTGCAGTGATTTTGGAACCCAGAAAAATAAAGTCTGACACTGTTTCCACTGTTTCCCCGTCTATTTCCCATGAAGTGATGGGACCGGATGCCATGATCTTTGCTTTCCAAATGTTGAGCCTTAAGCCAGTTTTTTCACTCTTTTCTTTCACTTTCATCAAGAGGCTTTTTAGTTCCTCCTCACTTTCTGCCATAAGGGTGGTGTCATCTGCTTATCTGAGGTTATTGATATTTCTCCCAGCAATCTTGATTCCAACTTGTGTTTCTTCCAGTCTAGCAAATAGTACGGGATGATAAATTCTTGATTAACAACAAACTTTTCTGAAGTAGCTGAAAGTAGGAATAAGGTACCAAATTAAAAGCAAGGGAAAGTCTGCACAAACAGTGAGTTCCCAGCCCCTTCACTTCTTGGGCTCAGAAAACTGGAAGACTTCTCTGTGAGGAAGTCAAAGGGGTTGAGGGTATATACTGTATGTGAGAATCCCACCACTATGGGATTGGTTCAGATAACACATATTGATAGGGTTCAGATAACCCCTAATAATAGGTTCAGATAACCCTATTGTGAAATGCTCTAGTGAATAGTAACTGCCCACTCATACAAAGGATGGGACTAAATCAGGAACGAGGAAGACAAGAGGTGAAAAAAAAACAGTGGATCCAACACAGAAAAGAGATCAAGAGAATTCTCATAATGCTGATAAACGGAATCCTGCAGACAATAGTGATATGATAGGTGTAGAGTGCAAGCCGTTCAGATGGAATGCAACATAGTAAGAAGCTATCTCTAACAAGAATGCAGAAGAGGGAATGGACAGCATTCGTTACATACGTGTGTATGTATAAACACACTGAGTAGTTGTAAAGCTTTCAGGCAGCTTGCAATTTAATTTGTGATGTTGTTTAGTTGCTCGGTTATGTTTTACTCTTTTGAGACCTCATGGACGGTAGCCCATCAGGCTCCTCTATCCATGGAACTTCCCAGGTAAGAATACTGGAATGGGTTGCCATTTCCCCCTCTAAAGGGGATCTTCCCGATCCAGGGACTGAACCCAGTGCAGAAGACATCTTCTGCACTGGCAGGTAGATTCTTTACTACTAAACTGCCAGAATTCCCTTAATATGTGACAGTTGTACAGAAAATGAAAACAAACATGTACAATAAATAATTATAAATATGGTGCAATGGTTCAGATGTGAATAATACTATATCTACATAGTGTAATAATATAAATACTGAATATTTACATAACAAAAAATGTACTAGGGCAGGAGGGAGGGATTTAACTTTTCTTTATATAACTTTTTTTCCCAAATTAAATATTGGAACCTGTGGCTTGATGGCAGTTTTCCTTCTCTGGTGTGTAAATTTATTTGAAACATTTTACAAAAGTATAAATATAAATGAAAATATAAATTCTAGATCATCTTTATTTAAAACTAAATGAACTCAAGGCTGTCCTAGTAATGCTGGAATACATATATGACTGCTATATATTTGCTACATATGATCAAAATTCCTCAGGAGTTTTTGGCAATAATGACCACAATAAACTAGAATACCCAGAATTCTTAGATTTAAGAGACATTAGAGATCTCCAAAGTGTATTCCCTGGACTAGTAGTATGAGTTTAGAAACTCTGATTTTCAGAACCTATTGAAATTTTCAGAATCTACTGAAAATAGACTACTGATGGGCCAGTAGTCTGTTTTAACAAACTCTGCAGGTGATTATGAAGGATGCTAAAATTTAGAACTGCAGGTAAAGAGCATGAGGGTAAGAAAGAGAAGTGCTATAGTTAATGCAGCTATAAGAGTATTCCTCATTTTAAAACTATAAGTTTTTAAATCAATCATTAACCTCCCCCCAAAAGAATCTCATCATTATCTTACATCTTAACACTACTTTAAAATGTGTTACACCATACCTATGCTTCTGGGCTTCCAGGTGGAACTAGTGGTAAAGAACCTGCCTGCCAATTCAGGAGATAGATACAGGTTCGATCCCCAGGTCAGAAGATCCCTTGGCGAAGAAAATGGCAACCCACTCCAGTATTTTTGCCTGGAGAATCCCATGGACAGAGGAACCTGATAGGCCACAGTCCACAAGGTCACAAAGAGTTGGATATGACTGAAGTGGCTTAACACACACATATACCAATGCTTATTTATACATAAAACATGTCTGGAAGGAAATATATTAAGTTGATATCCTATATTTGTGGAAAATATAATTTCCATAAAAAAGATCTATAGATGAATGTTCACAGTAGGTTTATTCATAACTGTCAAAACCTGGAAACAAATGAAGGGTCCATCAAAAGCAGAGTGCATAAACATCTGGTAAATTCATACAATGGAATACTGTGTGCTATGCTTAGTCCCTCAGTCATCTTCAACTCTTAGTGACTCCATGGACTGTAGCCCGCCAGGCTCCTCTGTCCATGGGATTTCCCAGGCAAGAATACTGGAGTGGGCTGCCATGCCCTCCTTCACAGGCTCTTTCCAACCCAGGAATCAAACCCAGTTCTCCCATACTGCAGGTGGATTCTTTACCATCTGAACCACCAGGGAAGCCCAAGAAAACTGGAGTGGATAGCCTATCTCTTCTTCAAGGGATCTTCCCAACCCAGGAATCGAACCCAGGTCTCCTACCTAGCAGGCAGATTCTTTACCAGCTGAGCTACCAGGGAAGCCTCAGCAATAAAAACAATGAGCTACTAAATCAAACAACCACATGATTACTTTGAAAAACATAACACTAAACAAAAGAAGCCAGACACCAAAAAGGATATACTGTATGATTTCATTTAAACAAAGTTTCAGGACCAAGGCAAAACTAATTCATGGCAATAAAAAGTTGCTTGAGTGAAGGTAAGAAGTTGAATGGAAGAAGTCTCAAGGAAACATTTAGGAGTGATGGAAATGTTGTACATCTTAATTGGGTTGTCAGCTACGCTCAGCTATGCATGTTGTTGAAAATCACTGTACATCAAATTGTACATTAAGATCTGTGCATTTCACTATGGATAAATTGTACTCCTCCCTGCCCTCTGGAAAGAAAAGTAAAATAAAGACATTTTCAGACAAAAACAAAAACCAATGAACTTCCTTAACAAAAAACATTCACTGAAAAAAATTCTAGAGAATTTCTCCATGCAGGAAAAAAACCTGATGGAAAGTCAGAGGTATGGGAAAAAATGAAGAAATAACAAGAAAAGAAAATATTAAATACGTGTGGAAAAAATTATGAGAAAAATAATAGCAATGTTGGTGGTGATGATGATGTGTGTGTAAGGTAACACAGGTAATCAATGAGTTTCCATTCCACTTAGGATCCCATGCATGCATGCGTGCTAAGTCGCTTCAGTGGTGTTGGATTCTTTGCAACCGTAGGAACTGTAGCCCGCCAGACTCCTCTGTCCATAGGATTCTCTAGGCAAGAACACTGGAGTGGGTTGCCATTTCCTTCTCCAGGGGATCTTTCCAACCCAGGGATCAAACCCACATCTCTTATGTCTCCTGCATTGGCAGGCAGGTTCTTTACCACTAGTGCCACCTGGGAACAACCCCTAGGATCCCATACCAAATACTTAATAAATGGCCTTAAGATCGTGCCTCACTGGGGTCTGCTCTTCACTCCAGATTCAACTCCTGATACCGTCCCATTTTCTCCAACACTTGAGGTGTCTTTATGGTCATCTCCATTTCATCTTTTGCACATGCACTTCTATTTACCTAGAAGGCGTTTCCCCTTCCCTGCCTGGCTAACTCCTATCCATTTTTAGTGTACTTCCTCCGCTTTTCCTCATATTCTCTCCCCTCCTCCCTATAAGACTAATTCTTTTTTTTCTGTTATATACTTTTATCTTACACACCTTTTCCTTCATAACATTTATAAAACATTGATGTGTGATTATATATTTAATGACCTTCTCTGCCTCTAGGCTATAAATTCAGTAAAGTCTGTTGTCCTTCATTATAACCAAATGGCCTGACTCAAATGACTTATATATATTAAAAGTTCAACAAATATTTGTCAAGCAAATACAGAATTCAAATACTTCATAGGTCCACTGAAAAGCTATAAGAAAAAAAAAAAGAAGATGATTCAAAAGAATAGAGGAATAGTTACAAGTTAATTCTGCACATGTTCCATTTATCCTCTTACTGAGCATCTCTTCTGTTAATTTCTTTTATTTGAGCGACTATTCGCAGTAGGACAGAGGAAAGACCATGACTTTGGTACAAAAGAGTTCTGGGTTTCAATCCTACATCTGCTGCTGCTGTTGCTGCTGCTGCTAAGTCGTTTCAGTCGTGTCTGACTCTGTGCAACCCCACAGACGGCAGCCCACCAGGCTCTAGCGACCCTGGGATTCTCTAGGCAAGAACACTAGAGTGGGTTGCCATTTCCTTCTCCAGTGTAGGAAAGTGAAAAGTGAAAGTGAAGTTGCTCAGTCTACCTACTGAGATTAAGTCCTTGAGCAAATCACAATTTCAGATTTTCCATCTGTAAAATGAAGATAGCAGTACCTAGTTTCTCAGGACAGTTGGGATAATTACAAAGTATAGAGAACACAGAACCTGGAAATCTGTGTATAGCAAGTATTCAATTAAAGGCAACTATGCTCGCCTGGAAAATCCCATGGACAGAGGACCCTGGTGGGCCGCAGTCCATGGGGTCGCTAAGAGTCGGACACGACTGAGCGACTTCACTTTCACTTTTCACTTTCATGCATTGGAGAAGGAAATGGCAACCCACTCCAGTGTTGTTGCCTGGAGAATCCCCGGGATGGGGGAGCCTGGTGGGCTGCCGTCTATGGGGTCACACAAAGTCTGACACGACTGAAGCGACTTAGCAGACTCAGCAGATGATTATATTTCAATTGACTTTTTCACCCTGGAGGAAGATATTTTCATTAAAGCATCTATCTATACTGACATGATTGTCTGTCCACATTAGTCTTTTCATCACTCCAGCATGGCTCACTCAAGGAAAGTCAAGTATTTGGGTCAGGCCAGGAGGTTATGCTACAGATATATTTATTTCACAAAAGTCTCATCAAGACATTTTTGTATTTGTTTGTGCTGTGTCTTTCTCTCAGCATTTACCTGAAGATTTCTTAAACTTCCAATTCATTTACGCTCTTAAAACTTTGACAGGATTGGGACAGAGTACAGACTAAATGGAAGCTTCAAAAAGGAAGAAGTCAATAACATTGATTCAGTAGAACAGTGAGTTCAGCAATTCGAATCAGCAATCTTATAGGTCTCCAGGAGTGGTAGAATATAATATTCTTAATACCAGATATAGCTAGGAGGTAGGCAAATGGCTGACTTAAATATCCTGTTTTGACAAATGATAAAAACTTATGCCCGGTGTCCTGTGGGGGCCAGAATTACAACCTAGTCAAATTCCAATTTTTATACCCCTCCTCTCCCTAACTGATGTATTTAAAGGGTACCTCCAAGATTCTATTTCCATGTGATATATGAATTGTTAATAGTTCGTTGTTTAAAAAAAAAAAAAAAAAAAAAAANAAAGAATCTCATCATTATCTTACATCTTAACACTACTTTAAAATGTGTTACACCATACCTATGCTTCTGGGCTTCCAGGTGGAACTAGTGGTAAAGAACCTGCCTGCCAATTCAGGAGATAGATACAGGTTCGATCCCCAGGTCAGAAGATCCCTTGGCGAAGAAAATGGCAACCCACTCCAGTATTTTTGCCTGGAGAATCCCATGGACAGAGGAACCTGATAGGCCACAGTCCACAAGGTCACAAAGAGTTGGATATGACTGAAGTGGCTTAACACACACATATACCAATGCTTATTTATACATAAAACATGTCTGGAAGGAAATATATTAAGTTGATATCCTATATTTGTGGAAAATATAATTTCCATAAAAAAGATCTATAGATGAATGTTCACAGTAGGTTTATTCATAACTGTCAAAACCTGGAAACAAATGAAGGGTCCATCAAAAGCAGAGTGCATAAACATCTGGTAAATTCATACAATGGAATACTGTGTGCTATGCTTAGTCCCTCAGTCATCTTCAACTCTTAGTGACTCCATGGACTGTAGCCCGCCAGGCTCCTCTGTCCATGGGATTTCCCAGGCAAGAATACTGGAGTGGGCTGCCATGCCCTCCTTCACAGGCTCTTTCCAACCCAGGAATCAAACCCAGTTCTCCCATACTGCAGGTGGATTCTTTACCATCTGAACCACCAGGGAAGCCCAAGAAAACTGGAGTGGATAGCCTATCTCTTCTTCAAGGGATCTTCCCAACCCAGGAATCGAACCCAGGTCTCCTACCTAGCAGGCAGATTCTTTACCAGCTGAGCTACCAGGGAAGCCTCAGCAATAAAAACAATGAGCTACTAAATCAAACAACCACATGATTACTTTGAAAAACATAACACTAAACAAAAGAAGCCAGACACCAAAAAGGATATACTGTATGATTTCATTTAAACAAAGTTTCAGGACCAAGGCAAAACTAATTCATGGCAATAAAAAGTTGCTTGAGTGAAGGTAAGAAGTTGAATGGAAGAAGTCTCAAGGAAACATTTAGGAGTGATGGAAATGTTGTACATCTTAATTGGGTTGTCAGCTACGCTCAGCTATGCATGTTGTTGAAAATCACTGTACATCAAATTGTACATTAAGATCTGTGCATTTCACTATGGATAAATTGTACTCCTCCCTGCCCTCTGGAAAGAAAAGTAAAATAAAGACATTTTCAGACAAAAACAAAAACCAATGAACTTCCTTAACAAAAAACATTCACTGAAAAAAATTCTAGAGAATTTCTCCATGCAGGAAAAAAACCTGATGGAAAGTCAGAGGTATGGGAAAAAATGAAGAAATAACAAGAAAAGAAAATATTAAATACGTGTGGAAAAAATTATGAGAAAAATAATAGCAATGTTGGTGGTGATGATGATGTGTGTGTAAGGTAACACAGGTAATCAATGAGTTTCCATTCCACTTAGGATCCCATGCATGCATGCGTGCTAAGTCGCTTCAGTGGTGTTGGATTCTTTGCAACCGTAGGAACTGTAGCCCGCCAGACTCCTCTGTCCATAGGATTCTCTAGGCAAGAACACTGGAGTGGGTTGCCATTTCCTTCTCCAGGGGATCTTTCCAACCCAGGGATCAAACCCACATCTCTTATGTCTCCTGCATTGGCAGGCAGGTTCTTTACCACTAGTGCCACCTGGGAACAACCCCTAGGATCCCATACCAAATACTTAATAAATGGCCTTAAGATCGTGCCTCACTGGGGTCTGCTCTTCACTCCAGATTCAACTCCTGATACCGTCCCATTTTCTCCAACACTTGAGGTGTCTTTATGGTCATCTCCATTTCATCTTTTGCACATGCACTTCTATTTACCTAGAAGGCGTTTCCCCTTCCCTGCCTGGCTAACTCCTATCCATTTTTAGTGTACTTCCTCCGCTTTTCCTCATATTCTCTCCCCTCCTCCCTATAAGACTAATTCTTTTTTTTCTGTTATATACTTTTATCTTACACACCTTTTCCTTCATAACATTTATAAAACATTGATGTGTGATTATATATTTAATGACCTTCTCTGCCTCTAGGCTATAAATTCAGTAAAGTCTGTTGTCCTTCATTATAACCAAATGGCCTGACTCAAATGACTTATATATATTAAAAGTTCAACAAATATTTGTCAAGCAAATACAGAATTCAAATACTTCATAGGTCCACTGAAAAGCTATAAGAAAAAAAAAAAGAAGATGATTCAAAAGAATAGAGGAATAGTTACAAGTTAATTCTGCACATGTTCCATTTATCCTCTTACTGAGCATCTCTTCTGTTAATTTCTTTTATTTGAGCGACTATTCGCAGTAGGACAGAGGAAAGACCATGACTTTGGTACAAAAGAGTTCTGGGTTTCAATCCTACATCTGCTGCTGCTGTTGCTGCTGCTGCTAAGTCGTTTCAGTCGTGTCTGACTCTGTGCAACCCCACAGACGGCAGCCCACCAGGCTCTAGCGACCCTGGGATTCTCTAGGCAAGAACACTAGAGTGGGTTGCCATTTCCTTCTCCAGTGTAGGAAAGTGAAAAGTGAAAGTGAAGTTGCTCAGTCTACCTACTGAGATTAAGTCCTTGAGCAAATCACAATTTCAGATTTTCCATCTGTAAAATGAAGATAGCAGTACCTAGTTTCTCAGGACAGTTGGGATAATTACAAAGTATAGAGAACACAGAACCTGGAAATCTGTGTATAGCAAGTATTCAATTAAAGGCAACTATGCTCGCCTGGAAAATCCCATGGACAGAGGACCCTGGTGGGCCGCAGTCCATGGGGTCGCTAAGAGTCGGACACGACTGAGCGACTTCACTTTCACTTTTCACTTTCATGCATTGGAGAAGGAAATGGCAACCCACTCCAGTGTTCTTGCCTGGAGAATCCCAGGGATGGGGGAGCCTGGTGGGCTGCCGTCTATGGGGTCACACAAAGTCTGACACGACTGAAGCGACTTAGCAGACTCAGCAGATGATTATATTTCAATTGACTTTTTCACCCTGGAGGAAGATATTTTCATTAAAGCATCTATCTATACTGACATGATTGTCTGTCCACATTAGTCTTTTCATCACTCCAGCATGGCTCACTCAAGGAAAGTCAAGTATTTGGGTCAGGCCAGGAGGTTATGCTACAGATATATTTATTTCACAAAAGTCTCATCAAGACATTTTTGTATTTGTTTGTGCTGTGTCTTTCTCTCAGCATTTACCTGAAGATTTCTTAAACTTCCAATTCATTTACGCTCTTAAAACTTTGACAGGATTGGGACAGAGTACAGACTAAATGGAAGCTTCAAAAAGGAAGAAGTCAATAACATTGATTCAGTAGAACAGTGAGTTCAGCAATTCGAATCAGCAATCTTATAGGTCTCCAGGAGTGGTAGAATATAATATTCTTAATACCAGATATAGCTAGGAGGTAGGCAAATGGCTGACTTAAATATCCTGTTTTGACAAATGATAAAAACTTATGCCCGGTGTCCTGTGGGGGCCAGAATTACAACCTAGTCAAATTCCAATTTTTATACCCCTCCTCTCCCTAACTGATGTATTTAAAGGGTACCTCCAAGATTCTATTTCCATGTGATATATGAATTGTTAATAGTTCGTTGTTTAAAAAAAAAAAAAAAAAAAAAAATGTAGTCCCCTCTCTTCTCTTCCTGGTGCAGAGGAATCAACAGCAGGCCTTGGGCAGAGTTTGGGGGGAGCAGTAAGGTGCATGGAGGTGCACGGGCAGCAGGTCCACAGCATGGGGAACTGAGGAGAAGACGAAGGTGCCACGTGGAGAGGCTTCAGTAGCATGCCCACCGGAATGGGACTTGGAGGGGAGAGAGGAAGACAGCACAGACATACACAGCAGTGCTCCCACTGGCACTCAGGGAGCTAAACTCAGGGTGCAGAGGTGCCAGACAGAGGACATACCTGCATGATTGGAAGATCACTTATACCAGAAACATATGTAAATTGGGACTAAGCAAACAAGTAAATAGAATGAGGATAGTGAAACTCAGAATTTTCACTGTTAGTTTTAGCCACTCAGACACGTCCAACTCTTTGTGACCCCATGAACTGTAGCCCATCAGGCTCCCTTGTCCATGGAATTCTTCAGGCAAGAATACTGGAGTGGGTAAGCCATTCCCTTCTCCAGGGGATCTTCTCAACCTAGGGATCAAATCCAAGTCTCCTGCATTGCAGGCAGATTCTTTACCGTCTGAGCCACCAGGGATGCCCTTTCTAAAAACCATTTCCCTACTAAATGAACCAGTGTTCTAGGAGAAATACCTGATCCCAGAAAGTGCTGGACCAGGCAAAATATAAGAGGAGCCTAGAACATCTTCTGCCAGAAAAGTAATGAAGAGTTCAAAGAATGATGGCGAGTTGCCATAAGGACACAGGAACCTCCTTGAAAGAGCTTCCACTGGCCAAACCGAGATAGTTTGAGCCATAAAATATTTAAGGATAGAGATTAATTACAACCCATTGAATAGGTGGGATTCTACAGGTCCATGCTGATACAAATAAATAAATGGATAGCAAATGGTCAAGAAAGAAAAGGTTCTTCTTACACAAAACATCAATTAATAAAAATGGAAATAAAAACAGCAACATTTGTTTCAGGTGGAAGTCATGGATGGATATTAAAATTAGTGGATGCAGATCCGATGGAAGGAGTAACAGGCAGGAAGGCCAGGGGTCTCCAAACGGAGGAAATAGCTTGCAAGTGTATTTTTATCTCTCTTAAGCGGCAGGAGGAAACAAACTAGAGATATTTTTTTTCCTTCTCTACACAAATTTAAAAGGAGGTTTCTCTTAAAATACTGTGTTGCCATAATGACACTTGGTTTCACCTGAAGTTAACTGTTCTCAAACCTTGAGTTAACCAGTGCATTTTTCTTATGAAATGTTTGTCTTAAGCTATGTTAATGTACCATGCATTTACCCCAAACTCTGTCTTCAAGTTGGTTCTGCCTAATGGCTCAGAACCTACTTGACAAACCAGTAATGTTATACTCAGATATTGTTCCCCTAATCTATGTAAACTAAACTATTTGTATGGTAATCTGCCCTTCTACAAGATTCAAATTAATCATTTTATGGCTCGGGATGAATCATCTGATGTCAAGATTATCCCAAAATGCATTTATGGGTGAGGGGCCCTGTGCCATTCTGAGTCTTAAGATATTCTTTTCTTTCATTAACAGACTGTGGCAACCCACTCCGGTACTCTTGCCTGGAAAACCCCTGGACGGAGGAGCCTGGAAGGTTGCAGTCCATGGGGTCGCTGAGGGTTGGACACAACTGAGCTGAGGGTTGGACATGACTGAGCGACTTCACTTTCACTTTTCACGTTCATACATTGGAGAAGGAAATGCCAACCCACTCCAGTACTCTTGCCTGGAGGATCCCAGGGACGGGGGAGCCTGGTGGGCTGCCGTCTATGGGGTCGCACAGAGTCAGACACGACTGAAGTGACTTAGCAGCAGCAGCAGTGACTATATTAACATCCAGCTGAAGACTAGCAGGGGGGTACTCTTTCTGCCCCCTTCTGATGCCTATGTCAGAAGCTTTCTCTATCGCCTTTATACTTTAATAAAACTTTATTACACAAAAGCTCTGAGTGATCAAGCCTCATCTCTGGCCCCGGATTGAGCTCTTCTCCTCCAGAGGCCAAGAATCCTGGTGTCTTTTTGTTCAACAACAACCTTTCATGATGAATGAGGAATGGGATACTACCACAGTCTCTGAATATGTCTCCACAAGATATCAATCAATTATACAGGGAAAGCAGCAACATCACCAAGAAGAAATCTAGCAGAACCAAAATTACCAAGTGATCAAGGTTAGACGACGATGAGATGATGAGACAAGGCAAAATCAAGCACCCCTTGATATATCAATAACCTCAGATATGCAGAAAGTGAAGAGGAACTAAAGAGCCTCTTGATGAAAGTGAAAGAGGAGAGTGAAAAAGTTGGCTTAAAGCTCAACATTCAGAAAACGAAGATCATAGCATCTGGTCCCATCACTTCTTGGGAAATAGGGGAAACAGTGTCAGACTTTTCTGGGCTCCAAAATCACTGCAGATGGTGACTGCAGCCATGAAATGAAAAGACGCTTACTCCTTGGAAGAAAAGTTATGACCAACCTAGATAGCATATTCAAAAGAAGAGACATTACTTTGCTAACAAAGGTCCGTCTAGTCAAGGCTATGGTTTTTCCAATAGTCATGTATGGATGTGAGAGTTGGACTGTGAAGAAAGCAGAGCACTGAAGAATTGATGCTTTTGAACTGTGNTTGATATATCAATAACCTCAGATATGCAGAAAGTGAAGAGGAACTAAAGAGCCTCTTGATGAAAGTGAAAGAGGAGAGTGAAAAAGTTGGCTTAAAGCTCAACATTCAGAAAACGAAGATCATAGCATCTGGTCCCATCACTTCTTGGGAAATAGGGGAAACAGTGTCAGACTTTTCTGGGCTCCAAAATCACTGCAGATGGTGACTGCAGCCATGAAATGAAAAGACGCTTACTCCTTGGAAGAAAAGTTATGACCAACCTAGATAGCATATTCAAAAGAAGAGACATTACTTTGCTAACAAAGGTCCGTCTAGTCAAGGCTATGGTTTTTCCAATAGTCATGTATGGATGTGAGAGTTGGACTGTGAAGAAAGCAGAGCACTGAAGAATTGATGCTTTTGAACTGTGGTGTTGGAGAAGACTCTTGAGAGTCCCTTGGACTGCAAGCAGATCAGCCCTAGGATTTCTTTGGAGGGAATGATGCTGAAGCTGAAACTCCAGTCCTGTGGCCACCTGCTGTGAAGAGTTGACTCAATGGAAAAGACTCTGATGTTGGGAGGGATTGGGGGCAGGAGGAGAAGGGGACGACCAAGGATGAGATGGCTGGATGGCATCACTGACTCAATGGAAGTGAGTCTGAGTGAACTCTGGGAGTTGGTGATGGACAGGGAGGCCTGGCATGCTGCGATTCATGGGGTTGCAAAGAGTCAGACATGACTGAGCAACTGAACTGAACTGAACTGATATATCCTGAGAAGAATACAGTATTAACTCGATGATTCCTGCCCCAAAAGCATGGCTTTGACGTCATCCTGAGGAAACAGTAAACAGATCCAAGTTGAGGAACACTGACAGGTTATACAGCCTGTGCTCCTTACAACTGTTAAGGATAAGAAAGATCGAGGAACTGATACAAAGTACATGCAACATACGCTTCTGGATGGGATTCTAGATTGTGAAAGAGGAGAAATTATTAGAATTCTGGTCAAAGACTGAATGGGACCCGTGGATTGGGTGGTAGTGTCATAACAATGTTGTCTTCCTAGCTTAGAGGGTTGGATGGCTGTGATGCAGGAAAGCATTCTTCCTTTAGGAAAATAGAGAGTATTTAGTGGTGATAGGGAATGCAATCTGCAGGTTGTCCTCAAATGGTTCCAAAAAAAGACTAATGAAAATGACAATTAAAAGGTTATGGAACAATTATAGTGAAATAACAACAGATGGAGAATCTGCTTTAGGAGGATTTGGAGTTCTTTGTACTGTACTTCCAACTTTTCAGTTGGTTTAACATAATTAAAAAGCAAGTTATTAAAAATGAACTAGTTTGCTATTGAAACTTACAAAAAATAATTAGAATGATGCTGGAATTAAAGAACTGCAACAAAGCAGTGATGGAAAGAACAACACATGAAGTATTTGGTTAGACACTAACAGGGCTGCCACGTACACTGTGCTTCTCCTTCTTTGTGTAGAGTGAACACAGGTTTGGGAACTTGGTTCTCATGCTCGGTATGATGCCAGGGCAGGAAGGGTCTGCTTCTGCTCAGTGACAGTGGGTCTGGAAGTGTCAGAACATGCACTTCTTAGAAACCCTGCTGCCTGCGTACTGTCATAGATGTCAGCGTCAGAGACATCCATTCTTCTGTATGTGCGAACTCTACTCCCAAACTGGCAAGGAGACTCAATCTTTTCCTCTTTATTTCCTTCTTTTCCTTTGCAGTCAGGTTTCAGCTGCAGGAAATAGAAGGTGCTTTAGATATTTTCAGAAGAAAGAAGCTCATACAGGGAATTAGGTACTTCCAAAAGAGCTGGAGAGGTAGGCTCTAGGCTGTACCTTTAGAGGACCCCAAAACACCTCAGAACTGGCCTACCCAGGAAGCTGCCACATCTGAGAAAGGAAGGTTATCAGGAGCCACCATCAGACCTGCTGACTTTACAAATATAATCCATCTAGATGCCAGGAAGCTGCCACCACCACTATTTCTGTAATTTCCTATCAATGCCCACAAAACAACTTATCAGGCACTGAAAGACTTTTGTTAGAAAAACTCAATGTCTATATGACTATGCTTGTCAGCAGAAAAAGCCAAAGAAACCAGAAGTTATATAGCATCACTTTATTTGGACCTTCCCCATCTCAAGTAGGGGTACCTCACTGGGAAACCTGTTTCACCACCTCTTTCTGGAAGGCTAAATGCAAGAGTCTGAGAAACACGGTGTTTAGCTTTCTAGCCTCTGTGTAAGAGATAAGTCCACTGAAATGAATGGGAAAGGATGCTGAGTGGCCGGCCCCATGTATATCACACTACTTACCACAGCTGGGTGGGGGTTATCTGCTACTATTAATCCCAAGAGACGGTCAGAGGGACTTCCCTAGTGGTCCAGTGGCTGAGACTCTGAGCTCCCTATGCAGGGGGCCCAGGTTCAATCCCTGGTCTGAGAACTAGATCCTACATGCCACAACTAAGACCCAGGGCAGCCAAACAAATAAATAAATATTTTTTTAAAAGAGGTTGCCAGAGTAAATTTAGTATAAATTACACTACTTTTTTAGTTTATTAAACTTTAATGACAAAATTCTGTACATGGAGCTAGGACCATCTCTTACTCAAAGACACTTAAAATGCAAGAAGAGCTAAAACTGACAAGTGAGAGAGAGAGGTATAATGACCTAAATTTTGGTATACTAACACGCTCATACAGTGTGGCTCAGTGGCTCTCCAGTATATACTGGTTAAATTACAGTTCTCTCACCATCTTCTATCCCATCTCCATTCATTTTTCTCTTTGTTTCTATTTCTAATTTAAAATAATCATCTCTTTTTGCTGCCATAGGAAACCTATCTTACTTATAACCAACAGCAGAGGGCTGCCTATTCCAAGGCTAGTCTGTAGAGTTTTAGAAAATGACATAGCTGCAATGTTTTTCTTCAAAAAATAAAAGGAATGAGGGGGTGATTTTTCTAAGCCCTCTTTTACTTTTATGATAGATCAGAAAATAAAAGGCAAATGATAGCGATGAAATGGCAGTCTCTACCAGAATACAATTGATTTTTGTCTTCCCCACAGGCTATGAGCTTCTCACAAAACAGGCGGACACAGCTTTTTTTTTCTGTGTACCTGGTGCCTAGCATACTGCACAATACAGAACAGACTGCTAAAAAGTGTCTGTTGAATGAATAACCCAAATTACACTGGAAGAAGTGGAAGATGACACTGTATCATCGTGTCTCTTATCTTCCTATCTTACTCTTCCTCAGTGAGGAAAAAGGGAACAGAGAGAGCAGGAGGGAAATCTGAGTCATGAAACTGACAACCAGGACGCCCACCATGCCAACAGAGTGGGCCCCACACCATGAAAGTGCCCAGAAGTACAAATCCTTCAGCCAGTTTAGGAAAACCTCATTTCAAAGGGTGGAGTTTCTGGCCCTGAGTACCAGTTGCTGACTGACCACCCACCAACTGGCATAATTTGATTTATCTCAATGGGGAAGAAGAATGATGTGAGAAGCAAATAACTGAAACACAGATCTGTACCAAGAAGGGAGAGGGATGGAGGGAGGGAGGAACAGAATGAATGACACCTCTGGCAAGATGATATCTAGGATCAGTTGGTTCTGCTGGAAGAAAGTGAGATGAGAAATCTGGACTAGCAGAGCCTACCTCTGAGTAGTAACAACAAGGAAAGAAAGTTCAAGGCTAGTCTGCCAGTCTGGGATTATCTGCCTTGAACAGTTTGTTGTAGCAAGTAGGGAGACAGATCTGATAAGAACAAAGCTATCATGGTTTCAATACTCCATTAGTTTCTTCTGATCTCTTCTACAGAACAATAATGGGACATTAGCTAGATTATTGTCTTCAGCCATAACATACTGACAGTCTTTCCTGAGGACTACCAAGAGGCCACCATTTGTCCACCACTTGTTTCTCGTCTGGTAGCAATAACTAAGAAATTCAGCTCTAATTGCATCATGTGCTGCTGCTGCTAAGTCACTTCAGTCGTGTCCGACTCTGTGCGACCCCATAGACGGCAGCCCACCAGGCTCCCCCGTCCCTAGGATTCTCCAGGCAAGAACACTGGAGTGGGTTGCCATTTCCTTCTCCAATGCATGAAAGTGAAAAGTGAAAGTGAAGTCACTCAGTCATGTCTGACTCTTAGCAACCCCATGGACTGCAGCCTACCAGACTCCTCCATCCGTGGGATTTTCCAGGTAAGAGTACTGGAGTGGGGTGCCATTGCCTTCTCCATTGCATCACATTCTCAAAACACTCTGAGATAACTTGCTTGCACCAACAAGTTGCCCACTGCTTATAAACCAGAAACTTTCAAGAGAAACATAAAGATACTTTGTAGAGACTGAAGATACCAAGTTACCAAGAGAAAGCACTATTACATCACTTAGAACAATCTAAGTAATTAATCTAAAGTAGGCTGAAAGATTTACAGTTAATTGGGTCTAATCCTGATAACAGGTACATGTGACAGCTTATTCAATCGGCAAGAATGCTCTTATTTTTTGTGAGCAAAATTTAACCAGTCACTATTAGACTAGACATTCTTTTCATTTTCCACCCATTCCCATTTTTGAGACAATCACCAATAACACAGGGAAGCCCTATCTCATTTAAAATGGAACTACTCTTTACAAATAAGCTTGTTTTTAATAAGTACAAGGCATAACCAGCCTAAGTTATTTAGCTGATAAGAGACAGTTTTGCCTTCTCAAATCACAGAATTTTAAGATTGAACAGCTGTGGCAAGTCCTTTTAAATATTTATACTTTTTTGGCTTCATCTGTAAAATACCAGTGAAGACCAGGGAAACATAGCATGAACTTTCCACACCTGACACTTGTTGCTAAATAGGAAGGGAGGGAAAAAAATCTATCTCCCTGCTTTCCCATCCCCATCTCGTCTAAGAGGGTTTAAAAGACTATCAAAAGAAAAAGAAAAAAAAAACTAATGACACTTCTCTAGGAAACCTTCAGGTCAAAGTCCATGAAGTTAAGCCCAAAGGGCTTCTCTTTGCCAGAATAGTCTAATCAACAGCCGGGATGCTAAGCTCCAGGGAAATGCGCCCCACCCCCTCCCGGAGCTCACGCATACTCCGCTGGGGGTGGCAGGAAAGGGCAGGCGAGTTGCTGCGCGTGCCCCCGCGCACTCAAGCCGAGGGCTGCCTAGCCCCCCTCCTCACTTCCTGAAGGAAACTGACAAGGAAGGCGGCGGTTCTAGGGAAGAGAGGGTGTGGAGTCCACAGCCTCGCGAAGAAAATGCGGCTTCCTAAAGCAACGCCCCCGCCCACAAGCCTGTGCGAGCCGGGCAGTCTCGAGGGGTCCCCACAGCGCCCGGCGCGGTCCCGGGTCTCGCGTAGGGGGAGGAGGGCGCTGACAGCCGCCCCTCCGGCCGCCGCCCCCTCCTCCAGTCCCGTAGATGGGCAGCGCGATAGGAAGCCCGCCCGGAGTCCCGCGTGCCCCTCACCTCGTCCTCCGGGAGCCCGAACACCTCTACCGCGCAAGTTGCCATTTCCGAAAGGTTCCGGCAAACCGGACGCGCTCGCCCCAACCCAGAGTGGGAACTGTAGTGAGGAGGAGGAGGCGGAGGAGAGGGAGGAGGCGGGAGGAGTTGGAGGAAGAGGGGGCGGTCCTCGCCAGTCCTCACAGCGCCCCCAGCGGCCGACCAGCGCTAGTGACACGAGGAAGCGGGGCGGGGAGGGCCTGCGGCGTCTCGGCGACGGCGCGCGTGAAAACGCTCCGGGCCCGGGAGCCGCGCGCGGTGGGGGAGCGTGCGCGCTGGGGCTGGGGTGGGAGGAGTGGGGGCTCGCCTTCCGTCTCCGCGCCAGGAGGATGAGGCCAGACCTCGCCGCCTCGGGGATCTAGGCAGCCCCCAGGCATTTCGCCAAGCGGGCAGTGGCGCCCGGAGGACGCCAGCCCTTCCCCAGGGAAGCAAAGCTGCGGCTCTCCTCGGCAACACGTCTCACTGAGATCCGTCTCACTCTCTCCATAAGCTAAGAATCAGACCTGTATTTTGTCGGTTGAGGCTGCGGATTCCAAAAGCAGCCGGACCTTGGGACCCATGTGCAAATCCCAGCCTGCGCATGGCGGCAAATGGGGACGCTAGTAAGGATCGCATTAGTCTTGATGCGACTCAGGATCCAGATCAGACTCAAGATCTGAAATTCACTCCCTGTGACTTGTAAACACCGTACCAATTAATATTTCTTGTCATATGGTTTGCCAATAATGTCCAACCTTCAGGCTTAACCCTGTAAATCTGCTTAGCTAAGTAAGCCTTGATCTGCAGCACCGCTAGAAGGTAGCAAAAAAGGGAGAAAATAAACTAGGACCTCCTATACTATGGAATAATCATGCTTATTTTACAGCCATATCTGATGGGTTTTATACTTCTACAGTCACAGGATGATCCTCACCAAATAAACCACCCCAAAGGGAATGGGGAAGACGATAAGTGCTCACTAAGTTAGGATTAATACCTTGTCCTTTTCCTTAGTTCAATTCAGTCGCTCGGTCGTGTCCAACTCTGCAACTCCATGGACTGCAGCAGGCCAGGCCTCCAGGTCTATCACCAACTTCCAGAGTTTACTCAAACACATGTCCATTGAGTCGATGATGTCATCCAACCATCTCATCCTCTGTCTCCCACTTCTCCTCCCACCTTCGATCTTTCCCAGCATCAGGGTCTTTTCAAATGAGTCCTTTTCCTACAGATGCAGAAATTTGCAAAACTCTGGAATCTCAAAATCTAATTTAAATTTTCCTTAAGGAATTCAGAATAAACAATTTAAAGTGCAGAAAGGAGAATATTAATAAGACATTAATAATAAGCCCATATTAATAATTTGTTACATAAGATTTTGTTGGACTTTATGTTTGGCAGGACCGATTTAGTTTGTATTATGTATCAAAATTCCATCAATACATCATTCAGATTTTATCTGCATTAGGGAGAAAGAGTGGCAATTAACATAGTGAAAATTCCAAAATGGTCAGGAATTTTTGACTTAACTAAATTTAAAAACCTATAATAGTATTAATTTCTGTTTTATAAATTGTCACATACTTGTGGTTTTTAGGATGTTAGGAGTAAAATAACCTGACTATTCTCTATGCCCTTTTATTTTGGAAATAACTTTCCCTAATGTCTTCTTGATACACATTTTTATATTTTAAGTAGAACATTCATGTGATTTCAGGTCTTGGTTTCAGACAGATATAGAAATAGCTTCCATCTTCCTACTAAAATTTAATGAATGGACGAGAAGGATACACACAACCTAAAACTGATAATAAAATCAACCAGAATTCCCAGTGATTTATAAGGTAAAGCATCAGCTCATATAGCTAATAGCAGTAGTGAAGATAATCCCCCCAACCACTGATTTGACTCATGATTTCTTATTCTGTCTGGATCCAAAGTCATAATGAAGAATTAATCAGGCAATTTACTGACATATGATAAACTAGAGTAGTTATTATTTCCCAGCCAAAAGGTAGGAGAAGCCTGTATAGCTGGTACCTGGAATGATCATGAAGTTCAAATAGAGACAGTGGTATTAGATGGTGGTCCAGTAACCAGTGCTACGGTCAAGAAAGCTGTTTGAAATGAGAAGCCCCTCTTCAGCTGGATATACATCTCAACTTCATGGTATTCTCATGTAGACTTTTTGCCCACCTAGCCTGCCTTCAATTAAGGTCATGTTGATTTAACTTGAATAACTTTGTGTACAACCCTGGCCAAGAGTCATGTAGGAAGAATGTGATATTGTGCATAATAATTTGTCCCAAGCCGCACACGCCTGCTAGGAATTGCCCCCAAGTGAAAGGCTAGGCAATTCTAGCAACGTCCAGTGGCATCGCCATTCTATTTCTTGTTCATGAACCTATCCTCCCTTCAAATCTCTTTTTACATGAGTCTCCAAACTGATAAAGGAGCAGTAAATGAATAAAAAATCAATAAACCTCGTTAAGACTAGTAGTTTGTGTACCAATGACTCTATCTGTGCCTATGATGTTAATTGTAAGGCAGAAGTTGCAGTTGATTTTACTTTTTTAATATGAGTCTTTGGGATAAAAAAAATTCTGGTGTTAAATAACTGACCTAACAAGGGTAACAAAACGAAAGGTACTATAATGTTGGTTATTAGTTCTATAAGGAATACAACAAAAGTCTTTTTTGAAATTTCTCCTTTAATTCTCTTATAATATCTGCTGGTTGCCTCTCTTCTAATACTAGATATTTGAGATCTTCAGAGTTCATTTTTTCTTTCTCTTCTTCCACTCTAAACTCCCTTTACCTCATCCCTTGCCATTGTCATTGCCATGACATTTGGCTGTTAGCAAACCTAACTAATAGGATTTAAAGATAGATGTTATATTGTTCCCTTATATGGAAGTCAGGTTGTTCAGTCGCTAAGTTGTGTCCAACTCTTTTGTGACCCCATGGACTGTAGCCCACCAGGCTCCTCTGTCCACCTGGGCTTTCCCAGGTGAGAATATTGGAGTGGGTTGCCATTTCCTTCTCCAGGGGATCTTCTTGACCTAGGGATTGAACCCACATCTCCTGCGTTGGCAGGTGGATTCTTTACCATTGAGCCAGCATGGAAGCCCTTGGAGGCCTAGAGGCCAGGATAAGTAAGGCTATTTTACTCCACAAAAGCATCAGAAATCTAGATACTTTACAGCTAGCTTCTTTGCCATTTGTAAGTGTGGCCCTTATCCTCATAGTCCAGAAAGAGGCAAGAGCTCTAACCATTCCATCTATGTTTTAGGCCACAAGACAGAGGAAGGAATGAAAACTGCAGTTCAGAACTTATGCTCTGCTTTTCAGAAAGGCTAACAAAACCTTCTACATAAACTCAGAGAGAAGATCTGCGTCACGTGGATGTATCTAAATACGGGGCAGGAGAGACTTTTCTTTTCCTGGGAAGCCTTGTTGAGCTTCTCTTGCTAGAGAGGGATGGATTAGGAAGAGAATTAACAGTCTCTGCCCTAGCACTCTCCAGCATCCATGGAGAAACCAGCACGCTCATCTGTCTCTGGTATTCAGGCTGTAGAATTTTAGGCTCAAAGATGAAAAGCCCTTCAGGTCCTCCCCTCTCTTTTCTGCCCCTGGCCCTTCCACATCATTCTGTGGCTGCAGAGACGGGGGGCCTGTCTCCAGCCTATCCTGTGCATCGCTTCTACAGTACTGTGGCTGTTCCACTCTGGAATAAGCTGGGGATCCTGGGCACTTCTGTAAAGCTTTCCACTTAAGATGACACCCAAGACACAGGTCACCTCTACTCTTGGATTCCAGGAATCTAGCTTTGAACAGAAAATCCAAGCATGGGAAGGGAGTTTTCAGAGACAGTCATTATGTCCAGTATGGTCCAACAACACTTTCTGCACTGAAGGAAATCTTTTATATCTACTTTGCCAATGTGGTTCAGTTCAGTTCAGTTCAGTTGCTCAGTCATGTCCAACTCTTTGCGACCCCATGAATTGCAGCACGCCAGGCCTCCCTGTCCATCATCAACTCCTGGAGTTCACTCAAACTCATGTCCATCAAGTTGGTGGTGCCATCCGGCCATCTCATCCTCTGTTGTTCCCTTCTGCTCCTGCCCCCAATCCTTCCCAGCATCAGAGTCTTTTCCAATGAGTCAACTCTTCGCATGAGGTGGCCGAAGTACTGGAGTTTCAGCTTTAGCATCATTCTAGCTACTAGCTTATATGGCTATTCAGTACTTGAAATGTGCTGGTGGAACTTTTTAATTACTTAAATAGTCACTTGTGGTTAGTGACTACTATATTAAGCAACACAGGAACTTTGTGTAACATGTCCAAATTTGTAGAAACGTTTTAAACTAAATTTTGAGTACATACCAAAGATTATAAAAACAGGTGTGGTATAAAAATAAAAGTCAATTGAATACTAATATGCTCATCACCCACTGTAAGAAAAAGAACATTACCAGAAACTTTTTTCACCTCTTTCATGTCTTCCTATTACATTGCCTTTTCTCCACTCACCAAAAGATAACTACTATTCTGAATTCTATGCTTACCATTTTCTTGTGTTTTTTTTTATTTTTTTATCAGATGTATGCCTTACTAAATAATACACTGTTCATTTTTGCTTCTTTACATAAATGCAATCATAAAGCAACTTGAATTCTTCTACTTACCATTTCATTTGTGAGATGGATTCACATTGATGTGTTTGTGGTAAATTTATTTTCACTGCTGTGTAATATTTCATTGGATGACTCTATCTCAATTATTCTTCTGTGATTGGACATTGGCATGATTTCAGGTTTTCTGGTTTTGTCTTGAATTTATGAAACCTTTTATTATATGATTTAGCTGTTTCGAATGTTTACAGCATCATGTTTAGATAAATTACAATGGTGTCTCTGAAATTTAATAATGGTTCAAAATTTGTATCACTCAAGACAAATGAAGTACCAGTGATATTACTTATCTTTTCCCAAAGGTACATTACATTCAAAGGCAAAAATGTCAGTTTGCAATTATGGTGCTAAATGTCTGATCCCATTACACTTTTTTTAATGAAGTAAATCCTAAAAGTTTCCTCACTGAAACCCAAATACAGCCCAGTGCTTCTTGCTTTAAGTTTCTCTTCCATGCCATGTTAAGGAATTTGGAGTTTTCACTTCAATGAGAGGCAGTGCATCCCTTTTTCCCCCTTTCTTTTTTTTTTTTTTAATACTTATTTCCCTATTGCTTTGTCTATTATTAACAATGCTGTCTTGTTTAGAAAGTCTTTTTATGGGACATCTTGTTATGCCAGGAAGTAATGAAAGTAATGTGGGGACATGTCAAAAAGACACAGGAGCCAACATGAAGAGGTTTCCACTGGCCAAATATGGACTAACTTGAGCGCCAAAATAAACTGATAGCAACAGATTATAATCCAATGACTAAATCAGTACTGTGAGTCCACACCAATGTAAATTATAATAGATTATTAAATCCCAAGTTTGGCAAGTAAGATTTTTACAGAATTCAATGTATCTTTCTGCAAAATACATATTAATTATATAAGCGAAAAAGTTAAAAGACACCAATGTAATTAAGTGATCAAAGTGAACATCAGTATTAGAATGAAACAGAAATCTTAGAACCTGATAGGAAGCAATGAGAAGTACAGAGCATAGCTTCAATGCTATTCCTGCCAGATCTGAATCTAATCATGAGTAAACACCTTACAAATCCAGCTTAAGGCACATAATATAAAGTAATTGCCCTGTAATCTTCACAAAGGTCCATCTAGTCAAGGCTATGGTTTTTCCAGTAGTCATGTATGGATGCGAGAGTTGGACTGTGAAGAAGGCTGAGTGCCAAAGAATGGATGCTTTTGAACTGTGGTGTTGGAGAAGACTCTTGAGAGTCCCTTGGACTGCAAGGAGATCCAACCAGTCCATTCTAAAGGAGATCAGTTTTGGGTGTTCATTGGAAGGACTGATGCTAAAGCTGAAACTCCAGTACTTTGGCCACCTCATGCGAAGAGTTGACTCATTGGAAAAGACTCTGATGCTGGGAGGGATTGGGGGCAGGAGGAAAAGGGGACGACAGAGGATGAGATGGCTGGATGGCACCACCGACTCGATGGACATGAGTTTAAGTGAACTCCAGGAGTTGGTGATGGACAGGGAGGCCTGGCGTGCTGCAATTCATGGGGTCGCAAAGAGTTGGACACAACTGAGCGACTGAACTGAACTGAATCTTCAGAAGTGTCAAGGACATAGATGTTAAAGAAATTTGAGGAACTATTCCAGAATGACAGAGATGAAAGCAGTTGTGTTAATCGGCGTTCTCCAAAGAAAGAGAACCAATAAGATATGTGTATGTATGTATATATATACACAAAACACTCTCTAAGTTAATACATAAAACTAACAATCACAGAGACATGATATATAGGCAACTCATGATTCTGAATTTTTTTGCTAGGAAAGATGTTATTTGGACATTGGCTGAAACATGAGTATATCTGAGGATTAAATGGTAATAATCTATGAATGTTAATTGCCAGATTTATGATGTTTGTACTGTGGTCATCTAGAGGAAACTGATCATGTTCATAAGAAGTACACACTAAGGTATTAGGTGATGGGACAGCAAACTGACAAAGTACTCTCAAATGGTACAAGAAAAAAAAAGTCTTTATACTTTCAACCTTTCTGTAAGTTTGAGATTGCTTTAAATTTTTTTTAAGGAAATGAAATTGTGCTGGTTAAAAGTAAACAAATGTCTCCAATGAATGGAACCAGGTCACCTTGGAGAAAGGGCCGATTCTAGGACCAGGGCAGGGAATATACAAGAAGAGCTGAGAGCATCTTTTAGTGCCAGAAAGTAAAGCAGTGCTTGAAAAATTCAAACCCACAGTTATGGGGTATGTCAAAGATCTCTCAGTGGCCAAAGCTGGAACAATTTGAGCAACAAAATGAACTAGTATTGGATTATAACCCAAAGTATAAAATAAATACATGAGTCTGTTTTGATATAAATAAATGATTCAGTAAATAAATGGGTGAGAACAGACAAATGTTTATGTAAAATTCAAAATAGTTTATGCAGTTACTCCACCCTCAAGCAAAGGGAGCATGACTTACCATTGCTACCGTGTAGGATGAGCCTAGTAACTTTCTCCCAAAAGTTTGAAGAATGTTACAGTGAAGAAACATGAAAAACACTGCCTCAGCCAGGAGTTCAAGGTCAACATCAATAAGTGATGTTGATAGTATGTACCCTTGATATGGGCTTCCTGGAGGCACACTGGTAAAGAATCTGCCTGCCAATGCAGGAGACACAGGAGACATGGGTTCGATCCCTGGGTTGGGAAGATCCCCTGCAGTAGGAAATGGCAACCCACTTCAAAATTCTTGGCTGGAAAATTCCATGGACAGAGGAGGCTGGCAGGCTACAGTCAATGGAGTCTCAAAGAGTCAGATGTGACTGCATGTGTGTGTATAATGGGATGAAGGTAGCACTTTACCTCTGTGAGGCCCAAAACTGTAATCCCAGCCTAGTCGTGAGAAAAACATCAGACAAATTCCAATAGACAATCTGCAAAGTACCTGATAAGTACTTCTCAAAACAGCCAAGGTCCATCAGAAACAAAGAAAGTCACAGCTGTGAGGAACCTAAAGAGACAGGATGACTAAATGTAATAGTGTAATATAGTATCCTAAATAGGATCCTGGAACAGAAAAAAAGAACAGTAGGTAAGAACAAAGAAAACCTAAAGAAAGTATGACTTTTAGTTCACGACTACGTTAAAGGGAAAATCCTTTCTTCCTTTCTATGTAAGGAAATCCAGTGCCTCCCTATTCCATTTCTCCCCTGTGTATCTCTTTGACATTTACAGNCTGGAACAGAAAAAAAGAACAGTAGGTAAGAACAAAGAAAACCTAAAGAAAGTATGACTTTTAGTTCACGACTACGTTAAAGGGAAAATCCTTTCTTCCTTTCTATGTAAGGAAATCCAGTGCCTCCCTATTCCATTTCTCCCCTGTGTATCTCTTTGACATTTACAGAGACCATGTCACTTCTGACACTGCTGTTCACCAAATATGTAGAGGTTAATGACCCCCTCCTTGGGCTTGACTAATTTGCTAGAGCAGCTCACAGAACTCAAGGCAACATTATATTAACCAGTTTATTATTGGAGATGATCAAGGATACAGATGAATAGCCAGATGAAGAGAGGTCTGGAAGGGTCCCAAGCACAGAAGCTTCCTGTGGAGTCGAGACCCCCCCAGCATGGATGCATTCACAAACCTGGAAGTTCTTCAAACCCCATGCTTTTGGAATTTTATGAAGGCTTCACAACAGAGGCATTGCTGCTGCTGTTGTTCAGTTGCTAAGTCGTATCGGACTCTTTGTGACCCTATGGGCTGCAGCACACCAGGCTCCTCTGTCCTTCATTCTCTCCTGGAGTTTGCTCAAGTTCATGTTCATTGAGTTGGTGATGGTATCATTAACTCCATATTCAGCCATTCTCCCTTCTCCCAGCCCTCATCCAGGAGCCCACACAGAGTTGGATCATTAGAACAAAAGATACTTCTCTCTCTCTCTCTCTCTTTAGTCGCTCAGTCGTGTCCAACTCTTTGCGACCCCATGAATTGCAGCACGCCAGGCCTCCCTGTCCATCACCAACTCCTGGAGTTTGCTCAAACTCACATCCATCAAGTCAGTGATGCCATCCAGCCTTCTCATCCTCTGTCGTCCTCTTCTCCTTCTGCCCCCAATCCCTCCCAGCATCAGAGTCTTTTCCAATGAGTCAACTCTTTGCATGAGGTGGCCAAAGTACTAGAGCTTCAGCTTTAGCATCATTCCTTCCAAAGAAATCCCAGGGCCGATCTCCTTCAGAATGGACTGGTTGGATCTCCTTGCAGTCCAAGGGACTCTCAAGAGTCTTCTCTGATACCACAGTTCAAAAGCATCAATTCTTCGGCACTCAGCTTTCTTCACAGTCCAACTCTCACATCCATACATGACTACTGGAAAAACCATAGCCTTGACTAGATAGACCTTTGTTGTCAAAGTAATGTCTCTGCTTTTGAATACACCATCTAGCAGAAATTTTGGTTAAGTTACAGTAGTTATAATAAATTTTAGGTGTAAAGATATAGTCATTCCAGATTTCTCGAATCTTCTCAAGGTTTTAATTCAATCAAATAATTATTTTTCTTTTCTCTTCATTTTCTCAAGAGTGGAATCTAAGTATGAGGCACTTCCGTGTGGCCATGGCCACGCAGGAGGGTGTCTGGTTCTTTTCATGCTGTCCCTCTATATTGTAATTCTAGCTGGTGTCTGGCCACCCATCATTCCTGGCTCCTGTCCCAGCTCTCGGGGCTCTTCTGGTTCACTGGCCCTCTTGCAGTCACTTTCCACACTCTTTTAGGGTTGTGGAAACTTCTGCCTGCTATCCCCTACTAATTTAGAGAGACAAATCTTGGCGGCTGGACTCCAGCATATTTTCAGATCACATGCTATCATCGTTTCTACTTCAGCTATTGTTTGCTGCCAGGCTGTGCTCCCTGAGGAGCACTGCCTGGGGGACCATCCCACAGAGGTCCCGACAGGACGTGGGGCACACATTTCCTCTCAGTCTCTACAATTACTAGGAAATTCTATCCTTGCCTCCACAGATAGCTCAGCAGCGAGGATGCAAGCCAGGGAAAGGGTCCTTTCTCAGAGACACTCTATATCTGTATCTCGTTTTTATCACCAACTTTCTCTTCAGGTTAGGAAAACTGGCTCTTTTATCATCATTTTTTTTCTACTTATATCAGGCACTAATGGCATTACTTCCAACTATTGGTACTCAAACTCCATGCTTTTGAGACTCAAAGAAACCTTTCTTTCTCAGCCTATTTTTTTTTTCTACTAAGAGATTCAAAGCTGTTTTGAAACTTATAAACTGAACGTTGACTCATCTTTTTCTTTTCATTTCTGTAGTAACAGCCCTCCCCTGGGGGCAGTAAATACTGAAAGCACTGCTCACTGCTGCCTGGGTTGGGGGAGGGAGGGGGAGGCAGGATATTCCAGGAACAACAAGTAATTATCAACAATAACATTTCAAAATAATACTGAGCACAGCTTCCACACCCTTAGCTCTTTCCTAAGCTTCACACATGTGCTTCTCACCAGCTGACTCTAGTTGAATATCTTTAAACACTCTTACATTGATTAGATACAAAGCTGAACTCTCCATTGGCCCATATTCTCTGTGTCTGGAAATGGCATTACTATCTATCCAGCATCAAAGGCTAGAAACTTCTGAGTATCCTCAAATTCTTACCCCCACCACTTTTCCTACCACCAATTTGTTAGTTAATAGAACTCTTCTCTCTCCAATCTCATTTTAATATGTTGTCTTATTAGTATTCATGGCTCATGTCATTGTACCAACCATTCTCTGCCTGTTGGCTCAAACAGGTAGGTAACTCTTCACCCTTCTGGAGCCACTTTGTCTTCAGAGACAAAGATTTGTATGCAGGTAGTTTATTTGGGGTCATGCTCCCAAGGACCAACTGTGCAGGTCCCTATCCAGCTATAGAAACTGACAAATGCTACAAACCAGGGTACTTTTTTTTTTTCCAGAAAGCCAGAAAAAAACATTGACCAGCATACTTCTGAACCATAGAGAACATGAGTGAGGGCCAAAGAAGTGTAAAATAGAGAAGCAGGTAAAACCAATGCACTGGTTTTTGAGTTACTGAGCTTGATCACTATTATTGGTTGATTTGGGGCTCAGTCTCACTAAGGTTCCCTGAAGAGCCATAGAGCCATGTAAAATATACTTAAGAATTTCTTTTTTCTTAGCTGTGCTGCCCTACTTACAGGATCTTAGTTCCCGACAAGGGATTGAACCTAGGTCCCCTGCAGTAGAAGCACAAAGTCCTAACCACCAAGAAATTCCATAACTCAGAATTATCTTCCCAAGTAAGGAGTTTTTATCCACTGGCTTTCATTCCCCACTGGACAGAGGTTGTCTTGCAGGGTGTCACCTCTCCTACTTTTCCAGATTTGCTTGCATGTAGGATGCTTGCATGCATGAGTCAGAGAAGGCAATGGCACCCCACTCCAGTACTCCTGCCTGGAAAATCCCATGGAGGAGGAGCTGGTAGGCTGCAGTCCATGGGGTCGGGTCGCTAAGAGTCAGACACGACTGAGCGACTTCACTTTCACTTTTCACTTTCATGCCTTGGAGAAGGAAATGGCAAGCCACTCCAGTGTTCTTGCCTGGAGAATCTCAGGGACAGGGGACCCTGGTGGGCTGGCCGTCTATGGGGTCGCACAGAGTCGGACATGACTGAAGTGATTTAGCAGCAGCAGCAGCAGCAGCAGGATGGCTGAGTAGGCCCCAGGTGACACCGTGAGCAGTAGTGGCAATGAAGCCCAGGTGCAGAAAAGGAGACGCCTGCTAAACAACCAAAGGGCATTACTGCCCGATGGTGTAATGCCAGCAACCCAGCTGGTTGCTGCAGCAGGACTGAAGTAAACACTACTTGAGAGGACATGAGGGAATGTGCAAAAGAAATCTGCTACAAGGCTTAGTAGGATAAGCTGCAGTGCCCACTGCAGTAACCAGGTTCAGGGTCAGGTAATTAATATTCATCATCTCTCTCCAGCCAGTCTAATTGCCCCCATGCTTGGCCGGCACTTCAGCAAGTCTGGGTTGTGGCCTGGTGGTGACTCGGGTTTTTATTCCCGAGGGCCATGAACCATCAGTTGTGTTAACCTTATCAGGCCAAGGTTGATATAACAGACTGCTTACAGTCATTGGACATGCAAGTACTAAGATATGCTGCAGTAAAATCCCTGAGTTCTATACATATTCTTTCTTGGAGAACCCCAAACCAGCTCTTCATGACAATCAGAGTTGACCCCTCCACCATGCCCTATATGACAACTTCTTTATCTGTCTACTAGCATGACAGGCACTGTGTCTATCAGATCTAGTCCCTTAAATCTATTTCTCACTTCCACTGTATAATCATTAGGGATTTGATTTAGGTCATACCTGAATGGTCTAGTGGTTTTCTCTGCTTTCTTCAATTTAAGTCTGAATTTGGCAATAAGGAGTTCATGATCTGAGCCACAGTCAGCTCCCAGTCTTGTTTTTGCTGACCGTATACAGCTTCTTCATCTTTGGCTGCAAAGGATATAATCAATCTGATTTTGGTGTTGACCTTCTGGTGATGTCCGTGTGTAGAGTCTTCTCTTGTGTTGTTGGAAGAGGGTGTTGGCTATGACCAGTGCGTTCTCTGGGCAAAACTCTATCAGCCTTGGCCCTGCTTCATTCCGCATTCCAAGGCCAAATTTGCCTGTTACTCCAGATGTTTCTTGACTTCCTACTTTTGCATTCCAGTCCCCTATGAAAAGGACGTCTATTTTGGGTGTTAGTTCTAAAAGGTCTTGTAGGTCTTCATAGAACTGTTCAACTTCAGCTTCTTCAGCATTACTGGTTGGGGCATAGACTTGGATTACTGTGATACTGAATGGTGTGCCTTGGAAACAAACAGAGATCATTCTGTCATTTTTGAGATTGCATCCAAGTACTGCATTTTGGACTCTTTTGTTGACCATGATGGCTACTCCATTTCTTCTAAGGAATTCCTGCCCGCAGTAGTAGATATAATGGTCATCAGAGTTAAATTCACCCGTTCCAGTCTATTTTAGTTCCCTGAGTCCTAGAATGTCAACGTCCACTCTTGCTATCTCCTGTTTAACCACTTCCAATTTGCCTTGATTCATGGACCTAACGTTCCAGGTTCCTATGCAATATTGCTCTTTACAGCATCGGACCTTGCATCTATCACCAGTAACATCCATAACAGGCTATTGTATTTGTTTTGGCTCCATCCCTTCATTCTTTCTGGAGTTATTTCTCTACTGATCTCCTATATCTGAGGTTATTGATATTTCTCCCGGCAATCTTGATTCCAGCTTGTGCTCTTCCAGCCCAGCATTTCTCATGATGTATTCTGCATGGAAGTTAAATAAGCAAGGTGACAATATACAGCCTTGACATACTCCTTTTCCTATTTGGAACCAGTCTGTTNCCTAACATTCCAGGTTCCTATGCAATATTGCTCTTTATAGCATCGGACCTTGCTTCCATCACCAGTCACTTCCACAACTGGGTGTTGTTTTTGCTTTGGTGCCATCCTTTCATTCTTTCTGGAGTTATTTCTCCACTGATCTCCAGTTGCATATTGAGTATCTACCGACCCAAGTAGTTCATCTTTCAGTGTCCCATCTTTTTGCCTTTTCATTGACTATGCCAAAGCCTTTGTGTGGATCACAATAAGCTGTGGAAAATTCTGAAGGAGATGGGAATACCAGATCACCTGACCTACCTCTTGAGAAATATGTATGCAGATCAGGAAGCAACAGTTAGAACAGGAGATGGAACAACAGACTGGTTCCAAATAGGAAAAGGAGTATGTCAAGTGTGTATATTGTCATCTTGTTTATTTAACTTATATGCAGAGTACATCATGAGAAACGCTGGACTGGAAGAAGCACAAGCTGGAATCAAGATTTCCGGGAGAAGNATGTATGCAGATCAGGAAGCAACAGTTAGAACAGGAGATGGAACAACAGACTGGTTCCAAATAGGAAAAGGAGTATGTCAAGTGTGTATATTGTCATCTTGTTTATTTAACTTATATGCAGAGTACATCATGAGAAACGCTGGACTGGAAGAAGCACAAGCTGGAATCAAGATTTCCGGGAGAAGTATCAATAACCTCATATGTAGGTGACACCACCCTTATGGCAGAAAGTGAAGAAGAACTAAAGAGCCTCTTGATAAAAGTGAAAGAGGAGAGTGAAAATGTTGGCTTAAAGCTCAATATTCAGAAAACTGAGATCATGGCATCCGGTCCCATCAGTTCATGGCAGACAGATGGGGAAAACAGTGGCAACAGTGGCAGACTATTTTTGGGGGGCTCCAAAATCACTGCAGATGGTGATTACAGCCATGAAATTAAAAGATGTTTACCCCTCGGAAGGAAAATTTTGACCAACCTGGACAGCATATTAAAAAGCAGAGATTTTACTTTTTCAACAAAAGCCCATCTAGTCAAGGCTATGGTTTTTCAAGTAGTTGTGTATGGATGTGAGAGTTGGACTATAAAGAAAACCGAGTGCTGAAGAATGGATATTTTTGAACTGTGGTGTTGGAGAAGACTCTTGAGAGTCCTTTGGACTGTAAAGAGATCCAGCCAGTCCATCCTGAGGGAGATCAGTCTTGGGTGTTCATTGGAAAGACTGATGTTGAGAATGAAGCTCCAATACTTTGGCCACCTGATATGAAGAGCTGACTCATTTGAAAAGACCCTGATGCTGGGAAAGATTGAAGGCAGGAGGAGAAGGGGACAACAGAGGATGAGATCATTGGATGGCATCACTGACTGAATGGACATGAGTTTGGGTAACTCTGGGATTTGGTGATGGACAGGGAGGGCTGGGATGCTCCAGTTCATGGCATCACAAAGAGTCAGGCATGACTGAGCAAACAAACTGACTGATATGTCTTCTTTGGAGAAGAAGTCTATTTACGTCTTTTCCCCACTTTTTGATTGTTTTTTTTTTTTCCCCCCCTGGTATTGAGTTGTAGGAACTGCTTGTGTATTTTGGAAATTAATCCTTTGTCAGTTGTTTCATTTGTTATTATTTTCTCCCATTCTGAGGTTTGTCTTTTCACCTTGCTTATAATTCCCTTTGCTGTGCAAAAGCTTTTAAGTTTAATTAGGTCCCAGTTGTTTATTTTTGTTNTTTTTTTTTTTCCCCCCCTGGTATTGAGTTGTAGGAACTGCTTGTGTATTTTGGAAATTAATCCTTTGTCAGTTGTTTCATTTGTTATTATTTTCTCCCATTCTGAGGTTTGTCTTTTCACCTTGCTTATAATTCCCTTTGCTGTGCAAAAGCTTTTAAGTTTAATTAGGTCCCAGTTGTTTATTTTTGTTTTATTTCCATTATTCTAGGATGTGGGTCATAAAGGATCTTGCTTTGATTTATGTCATTGAGTGTTCTGTCTACATTTTCCTCGAAGTGTTTTATAGTTTCTGGTCTTACATTTAGGTCTTTAATTCATTTTGAGTTTATCTTTGTGTATAGTGTTAGGAAGTGTTCTAATTTCATTCTTTTACACATAGTTGTCCAGTTTCCCCAGCACCACATACTGAAGAAGCTGTCTTTGCTCTATTGTATAGTCTTGCCTCCTTTGTCAAAAATAAGGTATTCATAGATGCATGGGCTTATTTCTGGGCTCTCTGTCTCATTCCATTGGTTTCTATTTCTGTTTTTGTGCCAGTACCATACTGCCTTGATGACTATAGCTTTGTTATATAATCTGAAGTCAGGAAGGTTGATTCCTCCAGCTCCACTCTTCAAGACTGGTTTAGTTATTTGGGATCTCTTCTGTTTCCATATGAATTGTGAAATTTTTTGTTCTAGTTCTGTGAAAAATGCCATTGGTAATTTGATAAGGATTGCATTAAATCTGTAGATTACATGTTGTAGTATAGTCATTTTCACAATATTGACCCTTTTTACCCAGGAGCATGGAATATCTCTCTATCTGTTTATGCCATCTTTGACTTTTTAAATCAGTATCTTATACTTTTCTGTGTACAATTCTTTTGTCTCCTTAGGTAGATTTATTCCTAGATATTTTACTCTTTTTGTTGTAATGCTCAATGGGAAGGACTCTTTAATTTCTCTTTCTGATTTTTCATTGCTAGTATACAGGAATGCAAGTGATTTCTGTGTATTGATTTTGTATTCTGCAACTTTGCTAAATTCACTGATTAGCTCTAGTAATATTCTGATACTATCTTTAGGGTTTTCCATGTATAGTATCATGTCATCTGCAATCAGTGAGAAAATTACTTCTTCTTTTCTGATCTGGACTCCATTTATTTCTTGTTCTTCCCCGATTGCTATAGCTAGGATTCCCCAAACTATTTGAATAGTAGTGGTGAGAGAGGACACTCTTGTCTTGCTTCTGATCTTTGAGGGAATTCTTTCAATTTTTCACTATTGAGAATAATGTTTGCTATGGGCTTATCATATATGCACTTTACTATGTTGAGGTAATTTCCTTTTATGCCCATTTTTTGAAGAGTTTTAACCATAAATGGGTGCCAAGTTTTGTCAAAGGCTTTTTTTGCATCTACTGAGATGATCATATAGTTTTTACCTTTCAAGAATTTTTGCATCTATGTATCAGTGATATTGGCCTGCAATTTTCTTTTTTTGTGTTGTCTTTGTCTGGCTTTGGTTTCAGGGTGATGGTGGCCTCATAGAATGAATTTGAAAGTATTCCTTCCTTTGCATTTTTGAAGGAGTTTCAGAAGGCTAGGCATTAACTCTTCTCTAAATGTTTGATAGAATTCTCCTGTGAAGCCATCTTGTCTGGGCTTTTGTTTTTTAGGAGATTTTTGATCACAGTTTTGATTTCTGTGCTTGTGATTAGGTTGTTCTTAATTTCTGTTTCTTTAGGTTCAGTCTTAGAAGATTGAACTTTTCTAAGAATCTGTCCATTTCTTCCAGGTTATCCATTTTATTGCCATATAGTTGCTCATAATAGTCTCTTATGATCCTTTTGTACTTCTGCATTGTCTGTTGTAACCTCTCCTTTTTCATCTCTAATTTTTTTTTTTTTAAAATTTAACTCTTTTCTCTTTTTTCTTGATGAGTCTGGCTAAAGGTTTGTCAATTTTGTTCATCTCAAAGAACTGCCTTTTAGTTTTCTTAACCTTGACTATTATTTCTCTCATTTCTTTTTCATTTATTTCTGCTCTGATCTCTATGATTTCTGTCCTGCTAACTTTGGGCTTTTTGTTTTAGGTGTTGTTTCTCTATTCAATATTTTTCTTGTTTCTTGAGGTAGGATTGTATTGCTATAAGCTTCCTTCTTAGAAATGCTTTTGGTACATCCCATAGGTTTTTTGGTTGTGTTTTCATTGTGATTTGTTTCTATAAATTTTACATTTCGCTTTTGGTTTCTTCAGTAACCTGTTTGTTATTTATAAATACAAATGGATAAGAAAACTGTGGTACATATACACAAAGGAATATTACTCAGCTATTAAAATGAATGCATTTGAATCAGCTCTAATGAGGTGGATGAAACTGGAGCTTATTATACAGAGTGAAGTAAGTCAGAGGGAAAAACACCAATACAGTGTATTAACACATATACATGGAATTTAGAAAGATGGTAACAATGACCATATTGCAAGAGAGTGAAAGAGTCACAGATGTAAAGAACAGACTTTTGGACTCTGTGGGAGAAAGTAAGGGTGGGATGATTTGACAGAAAAGCACCGAAACATGTATATTATCATATGTGAAATAGATCACCAGTCCAGGTTTGATGCATGAGACAGGGTGCTCAGGGCTGGTGTACTGGGATGACTCTGAGGGATGGGATGGGGAGGGAGGTGGGAGGGAGGTTCAGGATGGGGAACACATGTACACCCATGGCTGATTCATGTGAATGTATGGTAAAAACCACTACAATATCATGAGGTAATTAGCCTCCAATTAAAATAAATAAATAAAATAAAGTAAAAAAAAGAGAAATGTATTGTTTAATCTCCAGGTGTTTGTGTTTTTTTAACACTTTTTTTCTTGTAATTGATATCTAGTTTCATATAGATGTGGTCAAAAAACATGCTTGATATGATTTCAATTTTTAAAATGTATTGAGGTTTGATTTGTGACCCAAGATGTGGTCTATCCTGGAGAATGTTCCATGTGCACTTGAGAAGAAGATGTAGTCTTTTGCATTTAGATACAATGTCCTAAAGATATCCATGAGATCCATCTGGTCTGATATCTCATCTAAGACTTGTGTTTCCTTATTGATTTTCTTTTTTGATGATCTGTCCATTGGTGTAAGTGAGTGTTAAAATCTCCTACTATCATTATGTTGCTGCCAATTTCTGCTTTTATGTCTGTTAGTGTTTGTCATATGTATTTAGGTACTTGCATGTTGGGTGCATTGATATTTACAATTGTGATGTCTTCCTTTTGGTTTGATTCCTTGATCATTATGTAGTGTCCTTCCTTATCTCTTGTAATCTTTATTCTAAGGTCTATTTTGTCTCATATGAAGATTGCTACTCTAACTTTCTTTTGATTTCCATTTGCATGGAATATATTTTTCCATCCTCTCACTTTCAGTCTACATGTGTGTTAAGGTCTGAGGTGGGTTTCTTGTAGACAGTATTTATATGGGTCTTGTTTTTGTATCCATTCAGCGAGTCTGTGTCTTTTGTTTGGAGCATTTAATCCGTTTACATTTAAAGTAATTATTGATATATATGTTCCTATTGTCATTTTCTTAATTGTTTGGGGCTTGTTTTTGTAGATCTTTGTCTTCTCTTGTATTTCCTGACTATATAAGTCCCTTTCACATTTGTTATAAAGCTGGTTTTGTGGTACTATATTCTCTTAAGTTTTGCTTGTCTGTAAAGCTTTTGATTTCTCCATCAATTTTGAATGAGATCCTTGCTGAGTAGAGTAATCTTTGTTGTAGATTTTTCCCTTTCAGTACTTTAAATATATCCTGTCACTCCCCTGTGGCCTGCAGAGTTTCCACTGAAAGATCAGCTGTTAACTATATGGGGTTTCCCTTGTATGTTACTTGTTGCTTTTTCCTTGTTGCTTTTAATATTCTTTCTTTGTGTTTAATCTTTGTTAGTTTGATTAGTGTATGTCTTGGTGTGTTTCTCCTTGGATTTATCCTGTATGGGACTCTGAACTTCTTGGACTTGATTGACTATTTTTTTTTCCATGTTGGGGAAAGTTTCATCTACAATCTCTTCAAAAATTTTCTCTTACCCTTTCTTTGTCTCTTCTACTTCTGGGACCCCTATAATTCGAATATTGGTGTGTTTAATATGGTTCCAGAGGTCTCTGAGACTCTCATCTGTTATTTTCATTCTTTTTACTTTATTCTGCTCTTCAGCAATTATTTCTACCATTCTATCTTCCAGCTCACTGATTTGTTCTTTTGCTTCATATATTCTCCTATTGATTCCTTCTAGAGTATCTTTAATTTCAGTAATTGTATTGTTTGTCTCTGTATACTTATTCTTTAATTCTTCTAGGTCTTTCTTAACTGATTCTTGCATTTTCTCCATTCTGTTTTCAAGATTGTACATCATCTTTACTATCATTATTCTGAATTCTTTTTCAGTTGCTGCTGCTGCTACTAAGTCTCTTCAGTCATGTCCGACTCTGTGCAACCCCATAGACAGCAGCCCACCAGGCTCCCCTGTCCCTGCGATTCTCCAGGCAAGAACACTGGAGTGGGTTGCCATTTCCTTCTCCAATGCATGAAAGTGAAAAGTGAAAGTAAAGTTGCTCAGTCGGTCTGACTCTTAGTGACCCCATGGACTGCAGCCCACCAGGCTCCTCCATCCATGGGATTTTCCAGGCAAGAGTACTGGAGTGGGGTGCCATTCAGTTAGTTTGCCTATTTCCCCTTCATTTATTTGGACTTCTGTGTTTCTAGGTTGTTCCTTCATTTTTGCCATATTCATTATCTTTTTTTAAACTTATTGTGTTTGAGGTCCCCTTTTCTCAGGCTTCAAGGTTGAATCCTTTCTTTATTTTAGTCTCTGCCCTCCTAAGTTTGGTCCAGAGGTTTGTGTTAGCTTTTTGTAGGGTGTGACTTGTGATTCTGTCCTAGTGGGAGGAAGTGAGTTTTCTTTTCCTCCGATGGGCAGGGCTGAGTGAGGTGGTAAACTTGTCTGCTGATGATTCTGTCTGCATTTTTGTCTTGTTTGTTGTTTGTATGAGGAGTCCTGGGCAAGGTCTTACTGGCAGTTGGGTGATGCCAGGTCTTGTATACAAGTGGTTGCCTTTGTGGGAATTCTCAGTATTTGATACTCCCTAGGATTAAGAGTCCTCTGGTAGTCTAGGGTCTTGGAGTCAGCACTCTCACTCAGAGGCTCAGGGCTTGATCTCTGGTCATGAATGGAGATTCCGCAGGTGGTTTGTTACGACAGTAAATGGGATTAAAACAAATACCCAAAAAGATAAACAAAAGACAAACCTCTAGACAAATGGCAATTACAAAATCAGGCACATAATAACTGAAATAATGAAATATACACACATACATATATACCCATAAACAAAACCAAGGCAGTCCAAAAAAAAAAAAAAAAGTGCAATAGATTGACGTGGTGAACAATGGAAACCAAAAATGATATCCAACACTTAAAAACAAAGTTAACTGAAGCACAAACTGGAAAACAAAAGTAAAGCAAAGTGCCAACTGAGGAATAAAGCAACGAAAACAAAGCAAACTAACAAATATGGTGAGAAAAAGAAAGGAAAGAAAGAATAGAAATACAAAGCTAAACAGAGGTAAATAAAGAATATTTATATATATTAAAGATTAACTGCAAGGGGAAAAGAACATAGGAAAAGCAAACAAAGGAATAAATGTAGAAAAAATGATAATAAAAATTTTAAAAATTTAAATTAAGAGTAAAGAGGGGAAAAAAAAGGAAAATGCCACAGAACTGCAAAAAGCCATCATAGGGGCAGAAGTTTATAATAGAATAAAAAGCGTGATGAAAAAAATTCTCAAAAACTTAAACAGATTTAATA